>JAHZNK010000634.1:0-19082 GCA_027744615.1 Lepidocyrtus cf. nigrosetosus NNG-2020 | reverse complement strand
AAAAAGCTATTTTCAAGTCTATATTTTCAATTCTTACTACTCCCACAACCAATTTATGTTTACCCTCCCTTTCTTACTATCAAAGAGAGAGACCAAAAGCTTGTCTAAGGACGTTAAACGGATTTTGTGTACTATTTTTTCATTGTAAGACGATAATCTAGAGAAACTGTAAAGCAATGGCAATAAACGTGGTGGAAGTGGATCATGATGACGTGTCTACAATTTCACAATCACTTGCTTACTCTCACTCACTTCATCCAAAAATCCCTCCCTTATTCTTCCTTTGTAGTCGAATTTTTTTTCCTATTTTTTATTTAAGAATGGCTTCGCCAAATTACTTTTCTCTGTTCCAGTTTGTTTCTTACTTCCTTTTGCTACATCACCATCAAACCAGAGAGAAAATGAAACAAAAAGACTAATCTGCTTCTGCTGTTTTTGATTTTCCTTTTTTCTTCCCGGGGTGGTGTACAAAATTAAAAAACTGGAAAAGTCTCATCTTCTTCATTTTACTCTCGTTTCTACTACAAATTCTTTTTTAAATCAGGGAAAACAAATAAAAAAGAAATACAATTTATTGAGCTTAGAACAAGAGTTATCAAAAATGCAATTAAAGTGGCTACCTGGAAAATAGAATTGAGCATTGAAAAAAGTACGCGTGCCTAAGTGGGTAGAATAATATTTTTACAAGTTATTAACCTCCTTAAATCCTAATGTTTTTGCCACTTTAGTAAATTCATCTTCATTTGAAAGCTCTTAGAAGTAATAATGAACGTAGCCTGAGATACATTTTCAGTACTTTTTTCTGCATCACTTTCCATTTCAAGTAGAGAACAGCAAATTCCCGGAATTAGTTTCACCTCTGCAATTTTTTTCTCCATTTGCAAAAAAATGTTTCACAAGAAATAGAAAATGTTTTGCTTTCTACATTTCAGTTTCGCTTCCATAAAAAACTAAGAGCTTAAAACCCATTTGTACTCATCGTCAGATTATTTCCCACTCCTACTTACTTACATTTTTTGTTTTTCTTTTCCCATCTTGTCTATGGGGAACTGTGTGATTCTGTGGAACAAATTGCTATTCTAATATCGCAAATGGAAAAATGGTGTGAGGCTCAATGTTCTCTCTGTTTCTGAGCTTTCCTCTCTTCTCTTCCACTCCCACTTACTAAAATCAATTCTCTTCGCTCCAGCTCTTCTTTGTTTACGCTGGGATTTCACTTCAATTTCTTCACTCTCACTTTACTTAACTTATATTTTTTGTATTGTTTTCAGGTTCCTGCTCCATTCCGTCATCATCATTCTTTCTCTCATTCTGGGAAAAGGGGAAAAGTTGAATTGAAGTTTTTAGTGGAAGGCTGTGTCAAAATCTCAGTTTCTGCCGTCGGTTTTTTCGCCTTCCTTTTACACAATGACAAGCAATTGCAATGCACGTTAAAACATAACTACTTTCTCCCGTAGTAAACGGAAAGGAAGAAATCTGTAATAATAAAGTAGTGAAAGAGGCAAAAACAAAGATTCCCCGTTTCATCATCCATCTCCATCTGTAAAAAGAGAGGAGGGAGAAAGGAGACAGCCTTCGAAAGAAGAAGAAACAAGACACCATGTCATTCCTCTGGTTTACTTGAGACGGCAAAACGCAACTTACGACTTTTTACTTTGATTATTATATCACTTCAACAGCAGAAAAAACAGTATCATATCTTTTTCTTGGTATCCACATAAAAAAGTAATAGGAAAATAGGTACCCTTTTCTTTTCCCTTTACAACAAATTGCTAGTGCCATTAGAAGCGGAAAGAATGCAGAAATCTACAGAAGAGCAACAACATCATCTTCTTCATCATCATCACTGCGATCATCTTTCTCCAATTTTTTCTCTAGGAAAGCTACCAGCAGGGGTAAACGGAGGAAGACACGAGAAGGAAAAGAAGCAATCCAGAAAGGAAAGAAGGGAACGGATGGGCCATCCATCAAATAAATGGAGCAAGATGATCGTCCACCAACTAGTGTTCTTCCACAGACTCCTTTTTCTATTATTACTCGCGCTTTATGGCATCGTAACAGGTGAGCTTCAGGAGTCATTCCATTCACTTATTTCTTCTTGACTCACTCTCCCTCTTTTTTCTTTACTCCCAAACCTTAGAAAAACTAAAAAAATAAAGCTTTTGTTGACGGTAAAAGGTAACAAAATATTTGCTTTCTTTTGGCTAAACATATGTATTAAAATGGTATTATGTCAGAGAAAGTACAGCTCCACCAAATACCCATTGCGGACTAATAAAACATAAAAATTCCATCTTGTCTTGTTCTTGGTTTCATGTGGGATTCTTATTACTAGCTTGAAAAGCTAGTTATGAAATCGACCTGTTAGTCTGTCTGTCTGTCTGTCTGTCTGTCCGTCCGTCTTCACGATAACTCAAAAACGCCTTAACGGATTTTGACCAAATTTGGCAGTCATGTAGATTGAACCTTCGGACAGAGCTGTATTGTTTTTCAGCAATTGAGCTTTAACGGTTTGGTCCACCAAATACCCATTGCGGACTAATAAAACATAAAAATTCCATCTTGTCTTGTTCTTGGTTTCATGTGGGATTCTTATTTTATTATTTTGTAGTTATTTTTAGTAAATAAGCAGTTGGAAAGAAAACGGGAACTTAATGGTGACCATTATTATGATGAGAGTCTCATCATGAAACTTGCTCTTTCTTGTACAAATAACTTTCAAATATGTTTTGGATTTCAGAATGCAACTAGGGGATGTAACTGAAAACGACTTCTTTAAACTTGGATTTATTTTTCCTTGAGCTTAATACATGAGTCCAAAATCAGCTGCGTATTATATTTATGCAAGTTTAAAGGGAACAAATTCTATTTATACACTAATATAATTATTCTCATGAGCCAAAGGAGAGAAAAGGGAAAACACATAAAATTATGCGAAGAGGAAAAGGAAATATTGTAAAGGAAATGTTCATTTTTATTGTTATTGGGTTAGATTTCATGAGAGAAAGTGAAGAACGAAGTTTTTATGACTCTGCTTAAAATAGCTGTCTTTCAATGTGTATGATATTCATTTTCATCTTGTTTGTTGTCGCATATTTTCTATTACATCCTTTTCCTCCACAAGCAGTGTCCCTTTCTGCTTCCAATTTCAATGCCTCTAGTGACAAATAATAATAAGGTACGAAGGAAAAGAGAAAGTGAATAGGGAATTTACAGTTTTTAGCATAAAGCACAAACAACTCCACAAATTCCCCTTTATGTTTACTGATCTGATCATAAATTAAGAACATCAAAGTTTATTCAGTGAATTAGTTGCGCCCGCGCCAGGCCACTACGAAACTCTCCTTGCGTAATATAACAAAATCATCTAAAACACTGCATGGCTTGCAATGAATGAAATAAGATAAGCTTTTTATGTAGAAATACGTCTGTTTTTACAAGGTTTAGTCTTTCGCTTTTTCATTTCTCTCCCAAAACGAGTAAATTTTACGAGTTTCGTTTTGTATGGGGTACGATTTCGCCGAATCTATTTTCATGCGAATGCTCTTTACAGACTCCAATCAGCTCAAAAACAGGAGTAGAAGAAGAAGAGGAGGAAAAAGAGACCCAAACCAGAAAAGTTTCTGTTTTCGGGAAGAGAAAGGCTTAAAAAGGGAATGAATAGTCTGTTGGGGAATCCCAAGTGGGCAGTAAAAGTCGGTGTGAGTTAAAGCTAGTTAAAGTTAGCCTTTTCTTCTTTCTGAAAGGACTTCAATGCTCCTGCTGAGACCAAGCCTGGGAGACACACACACAAAGAAAAGAGCATGACAAAAAAGAAGAAAGAGACACGGAATGGCTCACAGTGACTTCCACTTCCTTCTTTTTTCAAAGTTGAATAATATTTGTTTTTTCATTTCTTCTGTTTAGTTCCGGTATGCACGCACATCAAGAGAAAAAAGAAAATAACTAAGTAAAAAACGTAAAGAGCAAAATGTCAAAAAATGCGAGGCGAATGAAATGGAAAGAGAGAAAAACTCATTTCAAGGAGTAAGAATGGCTCTTTGCTTATTGCAGTATGCACATTTTTTTCACTTCTTGACAGTTATATGACTACGTTGTATTTAAATAAGGAAACATAAAGTACAAGAAAAGATGCGTTTTTTCAAGAGCTTAGTTTTTGTAGTTTGACGTTGCATTGCATTAGCAAAATTAACATTTTTCGATTGTTTTTTGCAAAATACTGTTCACTAAAAACATGCAAAAATGTTTTGTCGAGTTTGTATTTCGTACTGGAAAATAAAAGCAAGGTTATTTGAAAAACAGACACAATAATATCCCTAAATTTATGTGCTTTTCCATCGCAATTTCTCCCGTTTTCAATCCCATCATCATTTTTTGTATTAAAATGTTCCACAAAATGAAAGTTTTTAAAAAATCTACATTCACTTACACAACAGTAGTAAGACTAAAAGCATAACTCTTACAGTTTTCCCCGATAAGTATTAAAAATCCAGGAAAGGAAGGAAACCTCACGTTCTCCAATTATTTCTTACCAAGGCGAATAATGCACTTTACTTTTAAACTGAAAGGATTTTCCTAGCATTTTATTATTATATTGACTGATCAGGTTCAATTTCCTGTTCAACAGTTCATTTTTGTATTGCAGCGTCATAGATTCTACTTACTTAGGATTACATGAGCTGGTCTGATGTAAAAAACTAAAATTTTGTAATGCAAGTAGTGCTTCTCGATTAGACGTGACCTCCACCAAATAACATTATTTTCATGTAGAGATACTAAATACGTGAGAGAAATGTAATTGTGGTAACTGAGAAAACGATACAACGATACAATAAACAGGTACTGGAGAAAATTTATACACTATTTTGTTATATTTTACAACTTACCAAATTTCAAGATGAATCGCTTCTTTCACTTTCCCCCAATATATTTCAGGTTCATCGACACTGATTGGTCAATTTTTATTTTGACTGTACTTTTTTCTTGTTTTTTCTTTACACTTTCATAAAAAAATTTGAATGCAAACGTAAATTAAATTCTTATTTCAATTCAATTTTTTCAATAAGTTCGTGCTATTCCATAATAAATGGATTTGTATCAAAAGAAGTGACTTATTTATTGCTACAGAAGCAACGGCAATATTGAAGATGACAATCTTATCACCAAGCTATAAATATGCCAACAGCTTTTTACAAATAATTTACGGATGTAATTTTATGATTCAGCATGACCCAAAACAGACTGTGACGTACGAGACAAATCTAAATCGAACTGTTTTCTTTTTGTTCCCACAAAAGGAGATTTATTGGTGCATACCTCAGCAAATATTAAATAAATAGAAAAGAAAAGGGATCCAAGCCAAATGATACCCAAATCAACCCTCCAATAAATCAATTTACCAAACACACCGCTTTCTTCTAAAGAGAATGGGGTTCTAATTAAAGAAAGGTGTAAAGCGTGAGTTGTCGCGTATGATTGTGTCAGATGCGTGCATTTCCTGTGTGTTGTTAATTTTAATTAGTGAAAGTCGAAAGAATTGGTGCATGAATTGTGGTATAGCTCCTTTTATTTTCTCCTCACGGCTGTGATCAATATATTATTCCTCGTAACCAAAAGATTGACAATACCTGTCGCCAACATGAATAAAATTCCTATGAGATATTCAGCGCGCTCCTTGGCTTACCTCACGTTTGAGAAATATATTTATGCAAAGCACACATTCCTTTTCATTTCTCAGACTTTCCTCCATATCGATCATGTCATTCGATATTTTATTCAACAATAATAACAGATTTTTTCAGAAAAATCATCTTCAGAGAATATTCAGAGAAAACGAAATGAATAGGTCGGTTTTGGTTCAGAGAAGACGACTCGAAGGAACCCTCCTGTAGCTTTTTCCTTTATCTGACGCAATTATCAAATAACACAAGAATGTTCCCTTCTTTTAGCCGTTGTAAGCTCTGTATGTTGGTCTATAATTTTTGAAAAGATTCCTAAAATATTTTATCGGATCGGTTATTCTCTTGTGATTAGAATCAGTTGTGGTTTTAGAGACCAAGAGGTAAAAATGGAACCCTGCTTACTTGTTCTGCTATGTTATTCACAGCAGGAGGAATGCCTAAACTTCCTTTCTCTTTACTTATTACATGATCCAGTAAAAACGATATAAAAAAGACTAAAAGAAAGCATCCACAAGGCTCTTTGTTAAGCTGAAGGCACTACTTGTGAAAACAGAAAGAGAGAGGAAGACAAGAAACAGCAAAGCCTTACATTAGCATTATAATACTCGTAAATCACTCTGACTCTTTCTCCTTGGAAGAAAAAACATCCAGACTTTGTAAAGAATACAGCGGACGAGAAAGCACACGTTCCGTTTGTTCTTTGTAGCATTTATAAACCACCGCAATGCCACCACCATCATCGCTACTCATTTCTCTGGAAAGAAGAAAAGAATGAAATATCATTCAAGACTAGAGAAAATTGTGAAGATTTTTTTATAAAATGTGTACGTAAGCTTTAGTCAAGCAAAGCTGTTGATAGAAAAGTACTTTTTCATTTTTTCTCAAGTCATATCCGAAAGAAGTCTTTTATGCTGGTAACTATTGCTGTTGCTGTTACAGCTTTGCTTGTTCAGCAGAATTTTTTGTGTAGAGTGGAATGTTAATCAAGAATGAAAATAAGGGTTGCATTTTCCTTTCAACTCTTTCTCAAAATTATCTCCATTGTCATACCATTTTCGATTTGAAATGAATGAAAGCAGAGTGATAAATTTATTGCCACGCTGCTGTTCATTTTACAGGAAGAATGGAGGTTCAAGGATACGCGTGTAATGCAGGCAATGAAATTAAGTTAAAATAGTGTTTTCCTTTTGGATTTTCAGCCTTTTTCTATTCTACAAAAATATATCTGATTAAGGAAAAGTAATTTGACTTTTCGATTAGAACCACTTTAAAGATTTAAAAGGGAAAAGTGAATTTTTCACAATGGAAAGTCATCTACGAAGATTTGACAAAGAAAAAAGGACAATGGCGAACCGCTGTTGAAACTGTTAAAGTTGTTGCAGTTGCTCTTTCATTGTGATAGACGTGCATGCTCAATGAGCTGATTTGATTTTGAAAGGATGAGTAGAGAAAGTAAGTGAATGCGGGAGTAGCAGATGGAAAGTGTATGGCACTTGATGAGACGAAGATTAAATTGGATTCTGATAAAAAGAAAGTTGCAAGATTGCTCTTGTCGTTTTGTTATGGCTGAATTTGATGATGATGCTTCCTCCTGCTGATACTGGGTGGGTTTTGGGGCAAAAGTACAACCCGACAAGGAGACAACTTCAAAGGGAATTTGATGTTGCTTTTCATGATGATAATGATAGATATTTTGTTCTTCATTCTCATCCAATCCTTTCTTTTGTGAAAGTTGATGAGTGGTCGAGAATAGGAAAATGAAGCATGAAATGAGCAGGAGACATCAAGGACTTCTCATTTGCTCTTTTAAAAATAAAGGAGCGATGGGATTGGCAGTAAATAACGAAAATTACTACAAAATAACGTTATTATTGGATAATTCTGTTTAAAAATCCAATTAATACCATTTGACTATTGAAAATGAAGAAAGAAAAGATCATTGAAATTTTATTTTGATAAAAACCCTTCATTCCTGGAATTAGTTGAATATTATGATTAACACATGTTATCAATTATTGCTTGTTGCTTGTTAGTTGGCTAATTTTTTGACGTGATCAAAATGTTCATATTTTGCATGGCGTTTTTACTTTCTATCAAAATGACGTAAAGCCTGTTTTATTTTTGTCCAACCCTGTTCCATAATTGCAGGTAATCACACAAACAAACAACCGGAAAGCAACAGTCCATGTAGCAAAAAAAAACAAAGCTTATAGGTAGTCTAATACTAAACAAGAAATGTTTACTTGCAAAAAAATGTATTTCCTTTTAAGTTTTAACATTTTATTAATTTTTCAGTTTTCAGCTAAGGTTCTGTCCATGAGTGTAAAATAAAGCTTAAAAACTTAATAAAACAAAACCGGATCATATTTTTTCCATCTCAAAAGAAAATTTCTTTGCGGTTGAATCACTTGAATCAACAAAAGAAAAAAATGGAGGAAAGGAAATGAACCTTATTAGATTAGCTTAATTGAATTGGTGAAAAGTTATTCCCTTCTTCCCTCATCTAGTTTTCTTTTTCTGTCTTGCTCTTTTTTACACACTCAAGTATAAAAATTTGCTTTCCCTGACCCAACTTTATCCTTTGTTGGTATCCAATATCCAACTAAACTTTCTTCTTTGACTAACTTTTTTACACACAAAAAGAAATCTTTCCTCCTGAATTGGCTTCTTTTGCAAACAAAAGCAATTCTCTTTGCTTGTTTTTCCATATGACGCTCTTTTCTTTCATTTCATTTGATTTACGCAAAAACTGCAAATTTTGCACATTTTGATTTCATTTAAAGCTTTTGAGGTTTATAAAGAAGTTTTTTATACTAAAAATCTAAAGTTTTTAAATCCAAAACCGTTGTTTTCTGTCTTTTTTAAAACAGATTGGTGGCTACTTTTACCCATATCCAGTTGTTCAGCTGACATATACGACTCCGAGGGACCACAATTCCTCTCCGAACCCAGTAGACTTAACTACTTTACAAATATTCAAGGTTTAGCCTTACATTGTAACGCAAGGGGCTCTCCCACACCTAGAATCTATTGGATTAGTCAAAAGGATGGCCAACCTGTGGAGCTTATTCCAAAAATTCGCGAAGTGCATCCCAACGGGACACTCTTGTTCCCTCCCTTTGCAGTCTCCTACTACAGACCCGACATTCACGACCAAATTTATGTTTGTATTGCTGTCAACTCCGTGGGGAAAATTAGAAGTCGTGATATTCAAGTTAGAGCAGGTAAGAAATCCCAAAAAACCCCAAGCTTAAATAAACTTGTTAAAAATGTCAAACTTTGCAAAAAATGTTTACTTTTGGAAAACCATCAAATTATATAACATTACATAATGATATAGAAATGTCTGGCACGCATGAGGAACTTTTTACGGAGATACAATTTAAAGTAGACACAAAGCTATGTTATTTGAACATTTTTGAGGGGAGAAAAGGGAACCGCACAGTAGTAAAAATTTTGTTTAGAAAAGAATCGTCATTTGGCCCATATGTTGACTTGGAGTCAGTGAAAGAGAAAAAACTTTTCCTCGAGTCCATTTCTTATTATGAGGAAAGGGAGAAAGGGAAGGCTCATGACTAGCACTATAGCTGATGCTTTCTCCTCAGCTCTGCCTCTGGTGTCTAGCTGGTGATGAGGAGTAAGTATTAAATGCGTGAAATAGCTTTTTCTTTCCACTATGGTAGACTCCTATATGTAGTTATGTCATAGTTATGTAATGATATGGTCTTTGTCTGTTCAAGGAAGCGTATGATGGAGAAAGAGGCGATGAAAACTTGTTATATTTATAGGTGAAATTAAGCTGAGGATATTTGCGAAATAGCTGGGGAGAGCTAGCTGAAGCTGATGATGATGGTGGTATGGTGGTGAGAGGAAAGAGTCATAAAGTAGTCAGCACAAAGTGTAATATTAGCCTGGAGCTGAGAGAGCTAGCGTGAAATAGACTTTTTTAAAAAAGAGAGAAGCCTCTACTCTCATCTCACTTTCCAAAAAGCCATGAAAGAATGAGCCGGAAGAAGAATTTTTAACATAGTTTTGGCCGTAGAGAAAGTGTGGGTTCTATTTGATTTGGTAAATTTTAATAAAAACATGCAAATTAAGCTGAAACTGAAGTTTAAGTTGAGTTGAGCAAGTTTTTTCATATAAAAAGTTTAAAAGTGAGAGTTTCAGTATGAAAATTAAATAATAATTCGCTTTACTTCCGTCATATTGGTTTTTCTGAATGACAAAATGAGAAATAAAATGCTAAAATGTGTGGAAATTTATTAAAGAATAGCAAAAAATGTAACTTTTATTTTTTATTATTTCATTTGGCAGTGATAAATCAACAATTCGACGTACGGGTAGAAAGTGCTTACACCAGTGAGGGAAATGATGCCTTGCTGCGTTGTGTGGTTCCCGACCCAGTAAAAGACTTTGTTAGTGTGACATCCTGGATCAAGGATTCTTCCCTGAATATTTTCCCACCCCATTCTGGTGGTGGGGGTAGGTACTTTATGGCCCCTTCAGGGGAGCTTTTAATTGAGGATGTAGGTCATAATGATTCCTCATCTTCCTTCCGTTGCCGCACTGTCAATAGACTGACAGATGAGACGCAGTTGAGTGAGAACTCTGCCCGCCTCCAGCTAAAAAATGGTCCGTTGACTAGCACTCCACCCAGAATAGTTTCGAGAATGTCTAGAGTTAGGTTAAAAGAGGGAGATGTGGGGGTCATTTTTTGTCTTTCAGAGGGACATCCACCTCCAAATCATGGGTAAGTTTGAATAGCTTAATATTTGTACAATCTTTTTTAACATTTAAATAAAAAAATTTTGCATAATCTATTTATAGATGGTTAAAAGTCCTTCCCTATGGAGGAGTTGAACCTCTCCGTACCTCGGAAAGAGTACGAATTCGTCGAAGTGCAATCATTTTTGAAACCGTGATAGCTCAAGACTCAGGAACCTACATTTGTATAGCTAATACCACCTCAGGCTCGGATCGTTACAGGATTGAGGTTCCCAGAATAGTTTCGAGAATGTCTAGAGTTAGGTTAAAAGAGGGAGATGTGGGGGTCATTTTTTGTCTTTCAGAGGGACATCCACCTCCAAATCATGGGTAAGCTTGAATAACTTAATTTCACTCTTTTTAACATTTAAATATTTGAATTTTCAATAATATATTTATAGATGGTTAAAAGTCCTTCCCTACGGAGGAGTCGAACCTCTCCGTACCTCAGAAAGAGTACGAATTCGTCGAAGTGCAATCATTTTTGAAACCGTGATAGCTCAAGACTCAGGAACCTACATTTGTATAGCTAATACCACCTCAGGCTCGGATCGTTACAGGATTGAGGTGACGGTTACGAAGCCCCTGGAAGTACAAGTTGTGCCCAGCGTGCTGACAGTTGATATTGGGAAAAGTGCAGAGTTGACGTGCTGGACTAACCGAGCTTTTGATCTTACTTCAATGTCCCTACCTTCCTCCTCGTCTTCTTCCTCATCGTCAATGCAATCTTCGGGAAGTGGCGCAACCATTGCAACTGTGAGTTGGAGAAAGGACGGGATTGAGATTCGACCCAGTTTGAGAATGTCTTTTAGTCCATCCGCTGACAAATTGAGGATTGTAACAGTTCAAAGGGAGGACAAAGGGATTTATCAATGCTTTGTT
Organism: Lepidocyrtus cf. nigrosetosus NNG-2020; assembly: GCA_027744615.1. Classification (NCBI taxonomy): domain Eukaryota; kingdom Metazoa; phylum Arthropoda; class Collembola; order Entomobryomorpha; family Entomobryidae; genus Lepidocyrtus; species Lepidocyrtus cf. nigrosetosus NNG-2020. Next base: position 7,755 of record JAHZNK010000634.1, on the reverse strand, counting down.
AAATCGGAGGCGGACATGGCTCAAGCTACTGCAGAGCTCAGACTAGGAGGTAAGCATTTTGCATATGCTAGCCACTCATTTCCAATTAGTTTCATTCCGTAGATAAAACCCAACCTTTCTTCATCATTAAAATTTTGAGTAAAGTATTTCCAAAACTTATTCCAAAGAACCAAAAACTTATCATTCTACTCAACAAAGTTAATTTAAGTTGGAAGGAAAATACAAAATGTCACGACGTCACACTTTGCGTTTTCTTTTTCAATCTTTCTCCCTCACACACTCGTTTGTTTGAATTCTCATCACCTATTAAATCTGCAAAACAACTAACAAAATGCTATTTCTATTTCTTTATCCTCCCTTCATCCAACCACTTCGTCATGAATTCAAAAGAAAGACCACCACTTTTCCTTTTATTTTGCCTCCACAATACCTCCTTTACTTATTCCGAAATAAAACTGGAAAAGACACTAGAAAATAGATACTTGATTTACTAAATCCAGACCAGACTTACGATAACATAACATCAGCCAATGCAGCAGCATAAAATCAAATTCTCGATTCATCACGTTGGAGAAAGTGTAATGCCATGCATGATGTGGTTTTATAATGATGCGTTCGGTTTGGTTGTGTGAGTCCAATCATCCATTCTGTTTTCCGTTTTCATGCAAGAAGTAACATCTGCTGCATCTCGTCATCATCTCTGTTAATTGAACACTTCTTCCGGAATATAAAATAATGCAATGCTTGAGAATATGTTGAAGGATGCGAGATGGTGATGGAACTGTTCAAAATTTTGCAGCATTTGGTTTTGGATTTCATAAGCTAACATACTTTTTAAACAAAATAAGTAACTGAATCATATAACACATTCTGTGATTTGTAGAATCCTAAGTTGCTCAATTTATCAAGCACTTTGTAAAAACGCTGAATTGGCTGGATTTTTTATCCCATGATCTAATTTTTTTATGAAAAAGGTCAAAATAAATCTATCACACGGGCCAATTTTATTGACCTCATTAATCATTATTGTGAAATTTTCTGTATGAAGCAATCTTTTGGGAAATTAATCTCTTAAACAGTAATTTTTCATGACCTAGATATATGCTTGCAAGAGCTATTATCGATATTCTATACGACGAAAATTTGATTGCAAAATGTCGGCTCTCAGACTTAATTCTATTATTAAGGGGACAACTAAAATTACTTCCCTTTGAAATATTTTAAAAGGCTTTTCTGTACATATTGGCTTTTAACTCATGTCACTCATATGATGAAATTGATCTCTCAAATCCAACCCAATTTTACTTTTCCCCTTTTTCATACTTTTTAATCTGATATACCTAACCCATCCTCTTGCTCAATCCCCTCTGTTTTGGTTTTAAAAAGTTTTTTCCGATGTTTACAGAATAAACTTTGTTGTTGAGTAAACGAACCTCATTTAATTTTCGCTTCTCGTTTCTATCTCACTCTATATCTGTTCATGTTTTCATTTAGGTTGCTTATCGGTCAGTATGTGACAATGAACGGGGATGTGGTCAGCCATGTCAACATCACAGCAACACGAGTCGAGGACGGAGGGGAATTCCAGTGTATGGCTTCCAACAAGTTAGGAAGTTCTTTTCATTCTGCTCGGCTAAATATTTACGGTATGAAAAACCCGCTGATTAGCTAATTTCAAAACTTAGCACATCAAAAGGAAAAGAGAAAGTAGTGGTTGGAGGAAAAGTTTAAAATTTTTATCACAACCAGATTTATTTTGTTATCTAGAATTCTTTTATAGTAATGATAAGTCTTGCTTTGAAAAATATTGATTGCGTGAGAGGAAACGAACTTTTTTTATTCTGGTGAAATCAATGACTGAAAGTGAAAAGTTGCTGAGAAATTTATTTTATTTTTGAAAAAATAAGCCAGTACGGCAGACTTCTTTTTTCCACCTTCATTTCTTTTTCAAACTTCCTGTGTGAATTATCGGCTTTACAAAAAGAAAGAAAATATTTGCCGTGTTCCGTGTATTGCATGTCTTTCATTGACCTATACAAATTATGATTCTGTTGATGTTTCCATTCCTCGGTCACACACAAACGTAGCTAGAATTGAAAAAAAACTTTGCATTTTTTCCTCCTTTCTTCTTGGAAAGAGAAAACGTGAAACTTTTCCGTTTTTATAGATAAATGGCAACTTAGCATGATAAGGGAACGTATCTGATCTAAATTCAACAAAAAAGAAAGAATTGCCGATCACAAAAATGTATTTTGTTCAGGTCAGGTGGATTTCTAGATCTTTAGTTTGGTTTTTGGTTTTTTTCCTTCATTGAAAAATTTCTCTTTCATGCCGCATGAACGTGGGGAAAGTCAGTCACTGTGGTTTCTTTTTGTAGGACAGGCCATTACAAAAGTTTTTCTCTTTTCCCCAGTAAAAAATGGTTTTTGGTTGAAAAAAGTCAGTTTCATTGTTGAAGAATAAAAGATGGATTTTTCTACTTCTTTCTCTTTCTGTCATTGTATGTACATATATATAGGTGCTCCCTTCGTGAGAAACATGCCGAATAAAATGACAGCCGTTGCTGGGAAAACATTCCATATTAAATGCCCTGTTGCAGGTTACCCCATTTCCTCCATTACGTGGGAGAAAGGTATAAAAAATGTTATTTATCATAATCAGTATGAAAACTTGAGGAAACAAAAGAGTCAGACAAATCGCATTTATCTTTTTTGCTGTTTCCTCCTTTTTATACAACAGATGAACAGCTACTTCCGTCAACAATTCACCAGACTGTGTCTCCCAATGGAACTCTTACCATTAGAAATGTTGACCGGGCACTTGACTCTGGTTGGTACACCTGTACAGCTACTAACAAGCAAGGAAACTCAAATAGACGTGGAGTTCATATCAACGTTGTTGGTAAAGCTTATAATATTTTTCTAATTCAATCACAACATTACTTTTTATATTGATTTTTGCACTCGAACATAATTCGCCCATCGTTTACATGTTTGATGAATTTGAAATTAAAAAATTAAAAACAGTTCCACCCAAGTTAGCACCGTTTAGCTTCCCAGAAGTAACACGTGAAGGGAAGCGAGTCTTTGTGACCTGTTCGGTAAGCGATGGTGATCCTCCAGTTCGTCTTCAATGGCTAAAGGACCATGTTCCAATCGGTGTTGGAATTAAGAATTCATCCTCATCTCCTTTCCATGATCATCCTCAACAGCACAGTAGTCACATAAGCGTCCATCGAATGGACGAGTTCGATGCTTTAGCTCTGCTAATTCCTCATGTAACTTGGAATGACACAGGAAATTATTCATGTGTTGCACAAAACGCTGCGGGACACGCTTCAATCACGCTGCAGCTTGTTGTTCACGGTAAAATTAAATTGCACTCACTCATCCCCACCCTTTCATACTCATTAATAATGTAGTAAGATGTTTGCCTTGTAATTTTCTTAATTAGTGGTAAATTACGAGTAAACAAAGCCAATGTAAATTAAATGCTTGTATTGCTTAAGCGCTGCTTTCTAAGCTTCCTCCTGCATGAGAACTCGAGCTTTACATAAGTTTTCACTCATTTTAGGAATACCGGAAGGAAAGGTTATGAATGAAATGAGGTTAAAGCTAAAGGCGTAAATGGCAAATGTGAAAATCATTTGATAAGGGAAGATCCCGGAAGGAGTAAACACATGGTGATTGTAATCAACGAGGGCGTCATTTGATGATTACATAATAATCCTTCTGCTCTTGCTGCCACTTCAAATGCTAATGATAATTTCCTTAAATAAATTATGTTTCATTTAGTTCCGCCTCGGATAGCTCCCTACTCATTCCCATCCCCCATTTCCCAAGGTAGTCGGGTTCAAGTGGTTTGCTCAGTGGAGCAAGGTGACATTGAGGAAACGAATCTGACTGTGGTTTGGCTTAAGGATATGGAGCCGCTTAGGCCATCATCGCCAGCAATTCTGTTACCACCACCACCTCAACTTCCTTCTTCTTCACAAGAAGATAGGAAAAGGATGAATAAACCTGAAACGAATGCAAAAGTGATGCAGGTGGATGCTTACTCTGCCATCTTGATCATTGAGCGTGTCGATTCAGAGCGTGACTCGGGAAATTACACCTGCAAAATATCCAATTCCGTTGATGAAGTCACTAAAACAAATGAGCTTGTTGTGAGGGGTAATGCTAAACAAATAAACATGTGTTTCTTTCACTTTCCTCCCACTATTTCTCTTACATCGTCTTCTTCTCTGTCTGCACATCACGATCACTTTTAAGCACTTTGCCATCAGTTTCACTACCAATCCTACCGTGCACCTCATCATCACGATCACCATGATCATATCAGCACCGTATCGTTCTCGTATTATATTTCCCTGGCACTGGCACAGCCACCACACCAAATCAGTCACAATCACACCACTGCTGAATAAAAAATAAAACTGCTTTTTCTATTTTCCATTACTTTCTTCTTCGTACCATCACATTTTCTGGCACTAACGACTACAAATGGTTCAGTTCAATCATAGTGTAACTTTTGTTGTTATATTTCCATGCTAAATATCTGTACGCACCGCAGAATCAATTTTTTTTGAAATATTATGATAGGATGATAAAAATTTATCTTTGTAGTTTTGTATATAAAAGAAGCCTTATTATAAGCATATAGTAAGCTGCACAACTATATTTTACCAGCAAAATGTCTATTAAACAAGAATACGCGGGATGTATGCAAAAGGTTGTTCGTACCATCACATTTTCTGGCACTAACGACTACAAATGGTTCAGTTCAATCATAGTGTAACTTTTGTTGTTATATTTCCATGCTAAATATCTGTACGCACCGCAGAATCAATTTTTTTGAAATATTATGATAGGATGATAAAATTTGATCTTTGTAGTTTTTTTATATATAAAAGAAGCCTTATATAAAGGTAGTAAGCTGCACAAAGTATATTTCGCTAACAAAATGTCTATTAAACCAGAATACGCGGGATGTATGCAAAAGGTTGAAAATAATGCTTTCTTTCTGCCCTTCCTCACTTTTATCTATTATGCATGCAATGTAGTCAGGTATGCTCGTACACAAGGGTTTTCAGTTTGGAATTTGATTCTGACTTTGACTCCACTTTCACCTCTCAAGCTTTAATAATGGGATAATATTTTTGTTATGATGGGAGTAGCAGGATAATATTCAAATAAATAGAACCAAGGTGAGACACAAACATGAGCCATGAACGTACAAAGTTACGCTGCACTGCCTACCTCCGTTTCTTCTCTATGAATATTAGATTAAAATGCAGCAATAGAATGTAAAAAGAATCTGGTTTTTTACGCAAGTTTGTAAAAAAGGATTCATTTTTGAGTGCAAAGCAAGGGTCATATAGCCGTATGACATGACACCAATATACCTTTAGGTAAACTGCCATTTGTACACCACCAAAGGCCAACAAAATGTGGTTTTACAAAATAATACGATGCTTTCATTTTACTGGGCTGGGAATATGGTATAATAAAATGGTAATGGTAATGCCAATAATAATCCACATGAATTGCTCATGACAGCAGAAGAGACCGAAAACTATTTCCAGTGGAATCTGAAGCAATTCAAGCAAGACTATATTTACGTACGGCATCTTATCTTTAGGCAAGCAATGAAATGAAGTGAGTCGACCCATTTCTCTGGAATTTAAAAGGATCATTTTCCCTATGAGTAATTTTGATAAATTAGAAGCAATTAAAGCAAAAATTTATGAAAGAGCTTTATTATGCACGCCACGTTTACTTTGTAGTAAAATGGGAGGTTAATCAGGTCATGACTACCCTGGAATTTCAAACGTTTTCATGAAACCTGCGCTATTACTTTCTATTCTTCTTAAAATTAAATTTATTTGANGAGCTTTATTATGCACGCCACGTTTACTTTGTAGTAAAATGGGAGGTTAATCAGGTCATGACTACCCTGGAATTTCAAACGTTTTCATGAAACCTGCGCTATTACTTTCTATTCTTCTTAAAATTAAATTTATTTGATAAAACACCACAGAAAAGCAGCCACACTTAGTCAGCCAGCACAGTCAGCAAAAAATATTTATTTCTTTTCAAATGCGATCAAAAAGGGTACACATCTGGCTCAACAAAACATTTAAAATTGAAAGGACTCGAGAAATGTAAGCGTAACATATTTTTTGTTCAGAATTGTCCAGTCCCTGTTGGTGTTGTGTGTTGTTGTCCTCAATTCCAGATTTCAATGGGTATTGCAATGTGGTTGTATCACACATCGCAAATTTCGACAGAGAAAGATAGAAAATGTCACAATAACAACTCTCAGCAGCTATAACCAAAACGGTTTCAATCTGACCTGCAATTTAAGATTAGGAGACTGGAAAACTGGGTGCCTTCTGTTTTATTCACTTCTGCTATTGTTACGACGTGTGATGTAATTCGATACGTAATGATTTCTCCACTTCCATTTGACAGTAAAGAATGTTCGATTCGTTCCTTTTCTTTTCCTTGGAACAGAAGCAAAAGCTGATTGAAAAAGCAATAACAAAACAGTATGGCAGTTTGCATGGAATCGCTTGCAAAATAACGACTCTCTACATAACTTCAGTAACGTCCCATACCACTGTACTACATAGCCGTAACATTCCGTTTGACATGAGCATATCTGTTTTGCAAAAACTTTAAATTTGCATGTGACATTTGTAAATATTGCCAATTTTCACTGTATACCTAGTAGTTAAATGCCTTGCATGTTGATGAGAATGAGACGTAGACATGTATTTATAGTTGTTTCGCTTTTTGTAAAAAGTCACTCACAAAAATGCTGTAGTTTAAATAAAAATGCACAAGCAATGACGAGGATTTTTAGCACGTCATTTCATAACCTTTTTGAAATTCCGTTCAAATTTAGTTCCTCCAAAATGGGTGGATGAGCCAAAGGATAGTGACGTTGTGGAGGGAAAACCCCTCACAATTCCATGTCAAGCAAGGGGGTTCCCTACTCCAAAGCTTTCTTGGAAAAGGGCAATGAGTAAGATGTTTTTCTACCTATTTTTATGCAGTATATCTCCAAGAAAAAGAAATCTATTTAAGAAATAATTCAAATTGAGAAGGAGGAAAATGATTTAAGACTGTAATTTATTTTTTCTTTCTGAATTTATACTTTGTTTTTGTATATATTTTTAGCCATCCAAACCCTTAAATAATATGTTTTTCATAAATTATTCATTTCATGTTGTAAGATTAGCCTAAAAGAGCAGTTGAATTGTGTGACTTTTTGTTCGGTTCTTGTCTCCTTCTTTTGTTCAAGGATGTAGCCACTTTTCTTAAAGTACCGCAGAGATACAAAAAACCACGTGTTTTTTAGTTTTCTTTTACTTCTCATTTTATTATTCATGGGAGCTAGAAAAGAGAAATATGATGCCAACTTTATAAGTTACTCAAAAGTAACAGAAGAAGAGGAAGAAGCCATTTTGTAGTAGAATTTCTTCATTCGTATCATGATAATACTAAAAAGACAAAAAATCTTTTTATGGAATGTTTAAAACGATGAATGCAAACAGACCATGAAAACTTTCCCATTGTCTCCTTTAACCCTTTCTCTTCCTCCTCTTCTGAAAATGCTGCTGCGTAGGTAGTTTCCAGCTTTGGAATAAAGTTTCCTTTGCTCTACTCAAGTGTTTTTATGAACTGACTTGAAAATAAATTTAGTTTTTTCTGCTACTTGTCAAGTCATTTATTTAAAACCAGATTTCTT
>JAHZNK010000633.1:0-20770 GCA_027744615.1 Lepidocyrtus cf. nigrosetosus NNG-2020 | reverse complement strand
ATTTATAACGCCCCATATATATAATCGTGAAATATGCACACATATAACCATGCGTAAAACAATATAAATACGCACACATACAGGTACAAAACTATAACCATATACCTGTACATGTATGAAACCTATATCGTCGTCCCCCCAGAGATTGTTATTTTGTAAGGTTTCAAACAAAAGTAACTGAACGCAGAAGAGAGAGAGACAGGAAGGAATGCTATGGAAAATTTTTACTCTTCGTAACCTTAACAATGAAATACACACAATCCTTAAAACTCAATTACGCTTTCACTCATAAGCTACCCAAAGCATGTTTTTAAATTAAAAGCAACGCAAAAACGCATTTTAATACGCAAACAAGTACAAACGGTACGGTTCTACATAACACCTCGTATATTAATACACACACTTGAATCAGGATTATTTAAAAACACAAAGAAAAAAACCGTGTGAATCTTTGACCATCATTACGATGTACAGAGAAACGTTAAACTTTTGACATATGAGCGATATATTATGCATCCACGAAAGTAACCAGACTATGACAAACGAGCTTCATACGTATATATATACCGATGCTTTTTAAATAGTTTAAAATAAACAATTTCCCCGTTAATAACTTGCTAAAACCAAAAAGAATGAAACGCTCATGTAAGTAACGAGAGCGCAAGTGTTTATATTTAACAAAATGCATGTATTTTTTACGCACTACTAAAAAATGCAGTTTTTAAAAAATTGATTTTTATTCATAAACGGGAAGTATTGTAACAATTTAACAAAAAAATCTATGCATATATAAACATTAATTAAAATTACAATTTACATTTAAAAAATTCACGCATACGAAACAACAACATCCCCATCATCCCACTCATCACTATCCTCATCATAATTATCATCCCCATAGTAACTTTTATTCAACCTCTTAGGCAACGGCACGGCTTCTAACCTCAACACCCCCGCACCACTATTATTACCCCCTCCTCTAGGAGGCGGCACTGGAGGTGGATAAGGTGGTGGACTACTACGGCTAACATAACTCGAACCAACCGGGTACGCAGGTGGGTGTTTAAACTTTGGAGGTGTCATCATCACAGGTCTCCTGGCACTACTACTCACTGGGTTCTGCTGCTGCTGCTCCTGCTGTACCCTACCGTAGCGGGAGGACTCCGATGAGGTACTTGGGAACCTCGCAATAGGAGGAGGAGGCTCCTGTATCATATGATTATTACCACCCAACTTCCTAGTATTCTGAGGAACCATGTAGTGTACAGGCTCCTGCGTAGCTTGTAATCCCCCCGTAGTAACCAACGCAACGCTACCAACACCACCACCACTATCATCAGACCTAAGCAAAGGATTCTGATGCACAATCTTAGGTCTCGTATTCCTAGTCCTAGGAACAATCTTACGTGGTGGTCGTGGTGGTGACCCGTCTACATCTTTGTACTTATCTGGTTTATAAACCTCCATGTTATGACTAGCATTGTAACCATGACTCCCTCCACCACCAGCATCCGGCTTCCTAAGTATCTTCCCATCATCAGTAATAATCTTCAAGTCCCCAGACCTCTCGTCCTGTATATACGCATGGTTAATATACAGTTCTTTAACTATCTTAACCTCAGGGCTCTTTGGTTTCCTAGGTAACGGTAACGGTGATGGTGATCTACTAGGTTGTTGTTGTTGGCAAGTAACAGAAGTGTACTGCACAGTATCGTTATCATTACGATTTATTTCAACTCCCCGACTGTTACCAGGACTACTACTCTGACTAGTAGACATAGTAACTTGAGAATCCTTATGACCCGATGTTACTTCCTTATCACCACCGCCCCGTCGTCGACGCCTACAACAAACAACCAACCCCCAAACCCCAACCACACACAACAAAAAAACAAGAAAACAAACCCCACCCACGAGTACCCAAAACACCCACATGGGCAAGCACCCATCCGACCACCTCTTACACTCAACCTCACGTTCACTCCCACTCCCACCACTCCCCTCACTATAGTAATCATAAAGATCGACGGTAAAAACCCCAGAGGATATCCCCCCAGGCTCGTGATTAGTATTGAACAGCCTCAACCCACAAGTTAAACTAACATACGGTATATCACTGTAGCCAGGGGCAACGAAAGAACTAGCCAGTTTAGACTTGAGCACCTCACAATTAACTAACTCACCAGGGTCACTAGGGAATTCCCCACACTCCACGTTACTATACCAACAATTAGACTCATCAGGGACCATAACACTCCCGTTACTACTATTAACAACACAACAAGCCTGGACAGACTCAACCCCAACGGTACGATCAAAAGGATCAGGCCTAACAGACCTAAAAGCCAACCGCACAACTTCCGGGTCACTACCAACAACCTCCACACCCCCAACCCTATCCGGAGGAAACACCCTAGACCTCCAAGGCCCATTAGTCTTGAACCCCATGTGTAGTAACTGGAACTTGACGGTTACGCCAGGCGGGGTGAGCAGCTTCCTAACGCTACCCGTCCCCAACGCCCCTATCAAAAGGATCAGGCCTAACAGACCTAAAAGACAACCGCACAACCTCCAGCTCACTACCAACAACCTCAACACCCCCAACCCTATCCGGAGGAAACACCCTAGACCTCCAAGGCCCATTAGTCTTGAACCCCATGTGTAGTAACTGAAACTTGACGGTTACGCCAGGCGGGGTGAGCAGCTTCCTAACCCTACCCGGCTTAATACTCAACCCACAGCATTTACTACCCATCCGGGCGTCTAAGTACGCTGGGTTAGGCTGTTTAATAGACTCCAACACAACGGTTTCGGCACTAGTAGCCACCTTAACAGACAGTAAATGGTAAGAAGGAACGTCTTGGTTATACCCTTGAAGCACACTAGAGTACACCCCATCGTTCTCATACAAATCCATACCATACGTGTACGTACCCCCAGAATCCGTTAGATTAATCTCCGTAGCGGACACGTACCCTTGCCCTGAGGATATTATAAACGGGTAGAACACGTGTAGCATAACCGTAGCGTTGAGTACAGGGTGACCCGTTGCCGTGGTAACGTGTACGTACACGGGTGTANTGACCCGTTGCCGTGGTAACGTGTACGTACACGGGTGTAGTAGACCCCGTGTTGTTAGAATTCAACTCGATCCCGTGTATTAGGTCTGATTCCGTGAATGAAGGCGTGATTATCAACCTGTCTATGGAATCAGGGGCGTACTCTATGAACACGTCCATGTGGATGCTTGGGGGGCCTGGGACGTACGGTTCTGTAAGCCGTAGTGTCCATGGGCCTGGCTCATAGTCGCACCCAAAAGTCACTACTCCAGAGTACCCGTACAGTGGTGTAGCCTCGCAGGTGCTACCGGTAGGACTTGTCAGAATAATCCTGTCGGTGCTAGCTACCCCAGGGTTAGGTGACAGTAAGTACATGTAAAAGTTCTTGACATACGTTTGAGTATCCATATCCCCATCGATAACAAACTCCTCTTGGTTATCCACGATATTCCGAATAACGACTAGTTTAGCTTTGTTAATGAACCTAGGGGCCACCTCTTGGCGACTCACTAAATGAACCAAGTGGTTCAGTATAAACACGGATGTTTGGATGCTGCACGGGCCAGAAGACCCTCGATTGTCTCTGCAGTAGGGTAGTACGATCACGTTGAGAGTGTTGGGGATAGTGTACCATGACAACCAAGTTGTGGGCGTTGCTACCGACTCGCTCTCAAAAGTGAACACGCTGATGGAGTGGTGGGTAGTGCTCCAGAGTTCTATGGCTTGGGGTGTGTCGTTGGACTCGTGGGCGTTAGTGTCTCCGAAAAACATCACGTTCCAGTTGAATATAGACGATTGGGTTAGGTTAGCAAGCACTGTGGTTAGGACTGGGAGGAGCTGATGTGGTTGTTTTTGGTGGGGGTTGTGGGTCTTGCTCGTTGTTATAGTAACGTCTGGGATAACAGCAAGCACGTTGGATTTATCCTGGTCGTTGTTGATTTGGATTTGTAGAGAGTCGACTACGGTAGACTCTTGGAATATCGTGACGTGGACTTCTACGCCGTAGTCTAGTAACCCTAGGAACTCGGCTATCGCGTGCTTAACATGCAGGATCTTGTACTCGGTTTGCATTGGCGTGTCGTTGGACTCGTGGGCGTTAGTGTCTCCGAAAAACATCACGTTCCAGTTGAATATAGACGATTGGGTTAGGTTAGCAAGCACTGTGGTTAGGACTGGGAGGAGCTGATGGGGTTGTTTTTGGTGGGGGTTAATCGCCTTGGTCGTTGTTATAGTAACGTCTGGAATAACAGCAAGCACGTTGGATTTATCCTGGTCGTTGTTGATTTGGATTTGTAGAGAGTCGACTACGGTTGATTCTTGGAATATCGTGACGTGGACTTCTACGCCGTAGTCTAGTAACCCTAGGAACTCGGCTATCGCGTGCTTAACATGCAGGATCTTGTACTCGGTTTGCATGCCTTCGGAGTTGTCTATTATAAACGCGTAGGCTGTTTTGTATTCTCTTGCGTGTTTTATTATGTTGAAGGTTGGAGGTGGTGGTGGGTCGTTTGTTTGGTTTGTTGTGTTGAAGTCAGCGTGGGAGTCAATGACCTCTGATACTGATCTTCTGTTGCAGAACATGTTTTGTTTTGTTGGGGCTAGTTTGTTGTGGGTTGAGTGGGTGCAGTAGCTTGAGACTGTGGGTAGGTATGGGGTTGACATTATGCTGGAGTTGCTTGATTGTAAGAATTTTTGGAGGATTTCGTTTTGGTTTGTTACTAAGTTACGCGTGCATGCGGATTTGTTTGATGAGATTGTTGGGAGGGGGGTGGTTGTTGTGCAGGTTGTGAAATGGATATCGTTTGGGGTTGTTTCGTAGCATGGGGGGAGGGGGTTATCATACTCATACTCGTCGTCTTCGTCGTTATAGTAACCAATCTCATCAAAAACCCCGTACCTGAATTTAGACCATTCGTGGAGTAGTAGATTGGCTTTGGTAGCTTCAGAGAACTGTTGCGTGTTGAGGAATCCTGTGGGGACTATGATGGAGTCGGACTCCTGGCCGCATGGTTTGTACTGTTTAGTGTACGGGAGGGTTGTTGCTAGTGGGTGGGTTGACGTTACTTGGATGTGGGATGTTTTGTAGCAGCGGTTTGGTGGGGCGGATTTTGAGACTGGGGGTGGGCAGTTGTGGGATTGGTCTGGCCAGGTTGGGGGGATTAGTATCGAGACTGTTCCGATGGTTGAGCGTTTGTTTGTTGAATCGTGGAGGGTTGATGATAGGGTTGTTAAAGTGGACTGTTTTGAAGAAATTATATAGTTTTTGAGTTGTTTTACATGATCAATTAAATTCATTTTTAATGGGCGTTTAAATATTATGGTCTTACCTTAAGGTTGTGTACGATCTCAGCACAGTCCTGTGGTTGGATAGTGTGTGGGTCCAACCCTATAACTATGTCGTTGTAGACTCCGTTTTCGAATTTTATTATTTCTGTGTTTCTGCTGCTTGCTTGGGTTTTATGTAAGTGCGTTGCTGTGGTTACTAGTAGTAGTAACCGTAAATCTGGAACTGGGTTCTTCATTTTTTTAAATTGTCAGGTTTCAAGAAATTTTTGTTATTTAACCATGGTGATGATACTAATCGTATGAATCATGAACATTCTTGTGATAATTCGCATAAAACTGGGATGAACAAGACAGCCGTGTCATTCGTATTATTTTGGTAAATTTATTTCGTTATCATGCATTAATTACATGGTTATCTATTTTCAGATAAGGTATTTCGTTTGACGTCAGAGAGAAAAAAAGCCGTGTGTGTTTGAGATAAGGTTTCGTTTTTATTGGGAGGATTTTTTTATTATTATGCGTCGTCGGTATTTGGCTTTGGGCTTTTGAGTTTCTCTATGGATTTATTCGCATAAAAATGTATGTTTCCTTCCCCATGTAAACAGTTAAGTTTTTTTTTTGGATGACTATGAAAAAAAGCATTTTATGCGTTGTTGATACGAAGCGTTATTTAAAAAACACTTTTGCATCCAACAAAAAAATAGTCAAAATCCTTTCTCAAGTGTCTTTTTTTATTATTAGAAAGCAACAGCTAAGTGTATGCGGACAATTTTTGTTTAAACATTTATTTGCTGAAGAAGAAGAACACGTTACCTAAACCTAAAAGTCACGTACATTTTTATATATTTCCAAAAAAAAAACACAAAAAACCTTATTCAGGTAAATCAAACGCTCAAAACAAATCCTTTCACATCCCATTTACCTCCCCCCATTATTAGTAGTCTCAATATAAGACGGCGGCATATCATGATCATACTCAAAGTAATGATGCTGCAACTGCTGCTGCTGCTGATGACCCCCCTTCCCACCACCTTTCCCCCCTTTCCCAACAGTACCAAGTTTCTGTCCCTGAGCCCGTTCGTTCTGCGTCTTCAAAGCCGATTTAAGTACTTTAGGAGTCTCACAACCTGTCTGCTGCTGTATCCCACCCCCACCTTCAAAACTCCCCCCATCCATCATCATCATATTCATGTGTATATTATTCTTCCGCTCCTCCCTCCCATACACACTCGTCGTTCATATTCGGAGAAAACGAAACAGACCGTGACTGAGCATCCATGAGGTTCCGCCCACTCCCAGTACTCCCCAACGTCCCCGTCCCACTACTCGGCACATTCTCCCAAACGTTCAACGAGTTCTGGAGTAGCTGGTTAGATCGTTCTGGGTTGAACTCTTCCTCTGCTTCCCGTCTGTGGTTAATTCCAAAATACATGTTTCATTTTAGCATACTGAATCATATCATAGTATCATACTCAAACAATAGTATCCAATAGCAACATACCTCCTACAACACATAAAGTACACAACAATCTCCAACCCAAACACAAGAACCCCAAACAAAACAAGAGGTACGAGAGTAACAAAAATGAGCAACCGTATATCCCACTGGAGTACCCTACCCCAATTAAACGGAGCCTGCTCGTTCTCACTATTCCTCAACCCACCGATACTCTCCCCACCCAAACTATTTGGCAAATTATTATGTTGCTGCTGCACAACGACGACGCTATCCTCCAACTTATCCTCATCCTCAAATCCATCCACATAATATTCATCCTCATCATCATCTACATCATCAAACTCAACCCCACGCTGATCCTCCCCAGGAGGAGGATCCTCATACAAAGGAAATATCAACTGATCACAATCAAACTCCCCACACAACTCATCATACCCCCCAACCGTACTCGTTAAATTACAGTACCTAGAGTTCCCAGAAGGAAACCCTAGATCCAACTCGTACTGCTGCACAACGCACCGGCTAGCTTCCTTACCAACCCCGCTCCCACTGTTAAAACTCTTGAAATAAACTTGAAAGTAGAACACTCTCCTGAAAGCCTTCTCACTTTTAAGAAACCGCTCAAGGTTCTCGAGCACGGACCACCTCTGCTGACCATTACTATTAGTACTCCCCCAGTTAATATGGTAGTCGTTATGGTGACTATCATCGTAGTTAATGTCTTTACACTTGAGTGGAACCCCTTGGTCTTCGTCTAAACTCAGTTTAACGTACTTGGAGCAAGGGGAAGCCCCGTAGTAGTTGAACGGTACTAGCGACACGTTAATCAGGAGTATTCTGTTTTCTACGAACTGGTTGTGTTGGTGGTGGTGGACCCCATGTCTTGACTGTCCACCACGGCCACCTACCATTAGGTTCTGGTCGTGATGTCGTGATGATGAGGACGAGGACCCAGAGTTTTTCCTGTTTGTTCTGTGGTGGCCATGGTGGTGGGTTCTAGGGACGGCGTACTCTCGGAGGCTGCATGGGAGTATCGAGACTTTTTCTGTTGGTTTCATAGCCCAGATTTCTGTGGGGAGGGGTAGTGGGGGGTGGACAGGGGGTCTGCTATTTCCGTATCCGTAATTGTTTGTGCGGGGTGGGGTGTTAGAGCCCCAGGGTACGTGCTTGTAGGGTACGTCCGTGGTTGGGCTTGTTATCATTGGGTTTGGGCATAGTAAGTCGCTGTACAGTCCGTCTATATATATAGGGGGTTTTTTCAATTACGAAAATTTATGAGATTTATAATTACCATGGCAACCAAGTTTTAAGTTAATATGTGATACTCACGGTTATTCCTGTCAACTTACTCTCGGAGGCTGCATGGGAGTATCGAGACTTTTTCTGTTGGTTTCATAGCCCAGATTTCTGTGGGGAGGGGTAGTGGGGTTTGGACAGGGGGTCTGCTGTTTCCGTATCCGTAATTGTTTGTGCGGGGTGGGGTGTTAGAGCCCCAGGGTACGTGCTTGTAGGGTACGTCCGTGGTTGTGCTTGTTATCATTGGGTTTGGGCATAGTAAGTCGCTGTACAGTCCGTCTATATGTATTGTTTTTTCAATTACAAAAATTTATGAGATTTATATAGTAACCTATGGCAACCAATTTTTATGTTAAAATATGTGATACTCACGGTTATTCCTGTCAACAGAGAGAAACGACCAACGGTTGAGTCCTTGTCCGTACTTAATGTGTGGGATAACTACAGAGGATTTTAGTGAACTAGCTAGTACTGGGTTGTTGCTATAGTAATTTTGTGAGGGTGATGATTGAGCAGAATATAGTGAACTTGTGGCTGCTGCTGCTGCGGTAGCCGTTGTATGTAATAGTAGTAGAGTTGCTAGCGTGATTAGTATTAAACTTGAGGGTTGGAGTGGTTTAGGGGGGAATCGTATTATTTGGGTAACATTGTTAGTGAAAGACTGTTTACGTTGGGGCTTAGTTAATCTCTTTCTACTCTTCGTAGTAGTAGTAGTCATGGTGATTAGGTTTTGAGTATTATGGGGGTTAACTACCTTGTTTGTACGTAGCAATCTTAACGTTTCGTGCATTTTTTTTAAATAAACTTTTTACAATTATTTGTGATTCGTTCTCTCTTTAGTGAATATATGGGGAAAAGAAAGTGAAAGTGATGATGATTTTGTTTGAGTGTGGGAAAAAGAGAGAGAGAAAGAGTAACTCGCGTGTATATATGTACGTTTCTTTCTCTCTCTCGTTTTAGTTTAAAGTAGGGTAGTAGTAGTAAGTATCGAGCTTTTTTTTGTTCCAGTACCCTACTTTTTATCTTTCTTCTTGTTTTTTTTTTCTCTTCTTTTCTCTGTCCACACTCCATCCTTTCTTTCTCTCTCTTTCTCGTGTGTTTTCGTGTAATTGTTTTCGGGGAAAGTGTATATATGGGTGGTGTATGGGAATCGTGTAGGGGTCGCGTGTATATATATCGTATGTGTGTATCTGGGGGTACTTTAATACTGGAATCAGCGTTTTGAACGGGATTCTTTTACGTGGACTCGTTTGTTGGTGTGAATGGAGTGTTTTTTTGGTGTGTGTGAATTATTGCGTGTTTTTTTGCAAGCATCTTTGAATGCATTTTATACAAGGAGTTTGGAAATGGTGGAATTTTTGTATTATTTTATGCATACTCCAGAATGTTTTTTGGAACAAAGAGTCGCGGTGGTTTAGATCCATGTGTTTTTTACTAAAATCCACTTTTATGTAGTAACTATATAGATACAAAGTTAAATATTCGTAGTATGTTTGCAAATTTTGGACTATTTAATGTCAGCCTGAATTTTTTCCTCGATATAGATTTATGTAATTTTAATGATGCGATTTAAACACAATTTTGTTAAAAAAAATTACGATCCAATGGTTGTATTTTAACACATTTTAACACAAAGCTCATGTATTTTTGCATTCAATCATTCAATGTTCTATCTAACTATGGAAACGATTTTTTTTATTTTGTAATTCTTTAAATTTTATGTAATAACAAATACATAAACCTGATTAAAGTTTGTTTACTAAATAAATCATCTATTTTTTAAACTCAAAATAAACTTTTATCAAGTGCGAGCAGATAAAAAAACAAGTAAGCATATATGGCGGGCGACATATACTATTGCACAAGAACATTTATAAAAGAAGCAAGCCTATATCTCACATATTCACAATCGTAAAAAAACCACTTCCTTGTATTGATAAACTTCTGTAAAATAACTTATAATTATAATAAAACTCACAGAAGAAGTAATAGGTAATCTTACATCAATCAAAAAACAATTTTTGATAAAAATGAAATCGAGAGTGTAGTAGAATGAAGACATGGAAAAAAAGGGTTAATAAAAACGTTCATCGTACAAGATTTTTTTTTTTTGAGCAAGTTCAAGTTTTTGTACACGCTGCAGGATTTGTTTAGGATCCAGGAACAGGGAAGTTTACACATATATGTGATTTTTTTATCCGTACTATATATATATATATCAATGATTGACAGTGCATAAAAACTTGACTTTATGGGACGTTAAGACAAACGCATCACAATTAAAACTATTCTACACACAGAAGGGCTTTTAATTGTAGGGTTTTTGGGACTAGGAACCATTTTTTCTATCTTGGAACTTGATTATTTTTGTATAGAAAATTATTAATAATTGATCTATAATTTAATCGTTCTACATGATGGTCAAATAGAAAACGAGTTTTTTTTTTTTTGACAGGCAAATGAATGAGAACGCATACACACACACCCTTGCAATGGTTGTTTTACGATCTTATGTTGTATGATCTTGCAATACATCATATCACATGTAACTTGTCGCGCTGCTGCTGCAGCAACGCTTCAACCGTCTTGAACCAAACTCGTACTGGAGAACCCTAACGTATGCCAATTAAAACTATCGTATATAAAATCCAACACCAACGGTAGTTAGCTCCATCAGTTCGTCTTGCCAGTTAGTCCGACTAGCATCTTTCTGGTTAAACAACTATTTTGTTTCTGACTTTTTACGTTGTGGTTCTTAAGTTATCAAAAACTCGTGGGAATAGTTCAGGGATCTGTTTGTCGTAATTTCTGGAGTGCAATTTTATCTAATTTTTTTGTTAATCATGGCGGTTACTTTAAATGAGAATGAGAGGAGTTTGGTGGAGGAGGTCAGTGTAGGATTTTTTTAAATACGTATTTGAAAAAGCACTTTCAAATTGATTTTATATAATAAAACGCTTCTATTCTATTATTCCATAGCTCGCCACAATCATAAAATCAGACGAAGGCACTTCAATCCAAGAAACAACGCTAGCAAGATTCCTCCGAGCCCGCGACCACAACATCAAGAAAGCAGAACAAATGCTAAAAAAGAGTTTAGAATGGCGCAACACTCACGACATCGACTCAATCTGCAAGTGGGAAGTCCCTTCCGCTATCGTCAAAGACTTCAAAATGTACTACACTGGGGTGGACAAAGAGAACCGGCCTGTTTATGTTATTCCTATTGGGAGGTGGGATGGGAGGAAGATTCTTAGTCAAGGGTTTAAAGAGGATACTTGTAAGTACATGTACAAGACTTTGGAGGTTATTATGCGGAAGTGTGAAGGGTTGGGGGTTAGTAAGTTTCATGTTATTCTTGATTTTACGGATTTGAGTTTTTGGAAAGTTGCGCATTGGGATTGTGAGTTGTTTTTTTATTTACTTGTATTATTTTAAACTCATTATTTTTACGTGCGGTTTAACAATAACGTATTTTTTCTCATTTTCTTTCTCAGCGATTGAAAACGTAATCCGTGTAATGTAAGTGACAATACAACTAATTAAATACCTATAAATTAAATCAAAACCTATATAGCAACTAAAAAAATGATTTTTTTTATTAAAAACCCACAAACACAGCCGAGAATTCGAATCAAACTACCCAGAAACCCTCCACTCAGCCCACTGCATCAACGCCCCTTCTGGTATTCTGGCAAGCGTTCAAAGCTGTAAAACCAATCCTAGCTCAAAACACAATGGAAAAAATCCACATATTCGACTCAGACAAGAAGAAATGGCAGGATCATCTCTTATCAACCATTCCTAAGGAGTCACTACCCTCTGAGTACGGTGGGACTGGTAAATCTGTAGAGTTCTTTCCTGTTTATGCTGATCAGATCTAAAATACATGCGGGTGGTTGAAGGAACACGTGTGCTTTGTTACCATTTTGTCCTACGTACACAAACAAAGGGATGAGACGAGAGCTCTGAGACTGTCCATTTTTAATTATTGTCTAATTTATTTTGAGCTTGGTTTTGTTTTTTTTTCATATTTTTTTTTCTCGAACCGATCGATCGCGTTCTTCTTCTGTTTATTTTTATTCTTTATTATTTTTAACACGTTTTTGTACAAAAACTACGAATGAATGAGAATGGCCACGTATTAAAAACTATCTCAATTCTAAGATCTATTATTATTTAAGAACATTTTTTTACTTGCATTGCTACAACCTTTTTTTAAATTCATAAAAAATAATTACACGAACATGTTAATTAAACACTATACTTCCTATCAAACCTCTGCGAAATCATCTCCAACTCTTTACTCGACCTAATAGCAATGTTGTTAGCCGTGTTGTTATTACTAGACCGTCTGTTACTCCTGCTGAACTGCTGTTGTTGTGGTGGTGGTGGAGGTGGTGACATGGAAGCTATTATATTTCTACTACTAGCTGGTGGTGGTGGAGCTACTGAACTACCTTGGTCATTCATCATCATCATACCGTTGGTGTTACCTTGGTTACTATTAGTTACAACCCCGTTGTTGGGTTGGTTACTACTAACAACCCCGTTATTATTATTATTATTCCCCATCATCATATTACCCATATCCCCAACAACGTTGTTATTGTTACCAGAGTAACTAACGGGTTGCTGCTGTACGTTTTGTATTTGCTGGGGTGTTGATGGAGTGGCTTGTGGTTGTGGTGGTGGTGGTGGTGAACCGTTGTATCCTTGGTTACTGTCGTAACCCTGGTTATTATTAGAGTACCCTTGATTGTTGTACCCGCCATTATTATACCCTCCTGATTGATACCCACCATTATTTTGGTATCCCCCGTTATCGTTTTGATAGCCACCACCGGTGCTGCTAGGTTGTGGGGTCACGGGTTGTTGTTGTTGTTGTTGGTAGCCTCCGGTTTGGTAACCGGATTGGTTGTTCTGGTAACCTCCTTGGTTATCATTGTACCCACCATTGGAGTATCCACCTGATGAGTAGCCACCTTGTGGAGTGGAGGAGTATCCTTCGTTATTAGATGAGTAGCCACCTTCAGAGCTGCTGTAACCACCACTACCACCACCATACCCTCCAGTATCTCCAGTTTCGTAGCCTCCAGAGTTACCACTTTGTCCCCACCCTGTGGACCCAGTTGTAGAAGGTGAGCTCGTGCCTTTCCATTTAGGACCGCCGTCCCCTGCAGTGCTTGGGTACTTTGGTTTTTCTGTGGTGCCGTCTCCTGAGCCTGCTGCGTTTTGGATTATTCTTGTGAGTTTGTTGCGGTAGGAGACTAGGGACTTTTGGACTCTTTGGATTCGTTTCTTTACTTTTTGGATTTTGTTCCAGATTATTCCTCGTTTCTGTGATTCAATTTTGGGATTTTATTTTTTATCATGTTGCCCCATATATATATTGCAATTTTTAACACTTACTTTTCTCCTAGAAAATCTCCCAGTCACGTGTTGATCCGTGTTGTTGTTGGTGTCATGGTAACTTTTGGAGTAGAACCGTTCGGGTGGGTATTCTGGTGGGAATTGCTCTCCTACATCGCCTTTAGACACCGTTAGGTGTTTGCTATGGTAACCGTGGTCCTCATTCTGTGTATATGTAAATAAAAATAGCGAATTTTAGGAGTTTTTAACAACTAACACTGATCCTACAAACCCAAAATCTTACCTTTTCAAACAACCCTGTTGCATCTACACTACACGTAACTAACACTACTACGACTGGAAAAACAAAACCCTGGAACTTTACGTGCATTTCTGAACCTGACTTGTCAACATTTTATGTTATTTTAATAAGTCTAGATTGATTAATTGAGTGGGATATAAAATCATACTTTTTGTCTGTTTGAAAATGCGGAATGAAATGGAAAAGTGTTTCGCGTGCGTGTGTTTGTTTGTTGGTGTGATGACAATTTAATTGTTTTAGGGTTTGTTATAGAAGCATATCCGTAAGTTCTAGTAATGTTTTTGTAGGAACTAAACAAAATGACATATATTTTAATCATAGTGTTACGAAACGTTTCATAACGTATTAAAGTGGTAGAAGATTTTTGATACGTTATGTAATTCAATTGTGTATATGAAAAATGAAAAGTTCCGGAAATGTGGTTTGTTTAAATTGAATGGAGGGGGTAGAAAAAACTCTAGTGTTATCATTGATACATTGTATGTATGTATTTGTTTCGATTCTCTGTCGTATCGTAATTATTAACTATGATTAACAATGTTGTTTAGAATTGTTAGAAGTGTTGAGAAGTAGGTAGGGCAGGTTACTAATCTGTTTTGTAATATGTAAAAAAAAAACTTTCTAATTTTTGTTAGAAATATAGTAAAGAGAATGAATGAGGAGATATAGACGTATCATCTTCGTCTTTACTTGATATCGTGGGAAAATTAATTAAATGCATGTTAATCAGTATAGTGGTGTTTGGTATTAAATATATAAAGGATTTCCTAGTTCTCACACGTCTAATTGATAAAGCTGTAGTAATGTGCTATCCTGTTTCCTTGTGTGTTTATACGATTCAAAAAAGGGGGTTGTTTCTGGGATTTATTTGCTTTTGTTTAAACTTGTAATTGGTGTGTAATTTTTTTTAAACAATTGTGAGTATTTATAGAAGTTTATGTAATTTCGTTTTTTTAAATGGTGTGATCCTACTTTTAGAATTGATATACGGTAAAATTATTAGTTCTCGGTTTGGATATATTTTTGGAGTCTGATGGTGCGTTTTTTTTCAGTCATTTTAGCGTCATTTTAAGGTTATTCGAAGGCTATTTAGATTTCATTCTTTTGGACCTTTTTTCGACATTTTAGTATTATTTTAACATCATTTTAGTGTCATTTTAAACTTATTTCTAGGCTATTTTAACATTATTTCAAAATTATTTTTACGTCATTTTACCATCATTTTAAAATTATATAACGTCATTTTACCATCATTTTACGCTTATTTTAACATCATTTCAGAATCATTTTAGCATCATTTAAGAATCATTTCAGCGTCATTTCTACATCATTTTATGATTATTTTCATTATTGAAACCCTTTCTTGAAATATTTAACAATTTTTAGAAATACTAACAGGGGAAATTTTAACAACATTTAAAAATTATTTATCGCTTTCAAACCCAATTAACAGCCACGATTTGCATTTAAAAACCAATTTTTATAAATTGCTAAAGTTACAATAAGCACAATATAAAAATCCTATCCATTTTCATATAATTCACCCGTTTCCATAACCTTAACATTAAGATAAAATATACCAAACCCAAAGGGCAAGGAAACATACACATTAATTATTCAAAACATAAATAATTCACCTATTGTTTAAAAAAAAGAATAAAAATCGATAAGAGAAAGTCAAGTATCATAACATTTTTTTCATACTACACGTACATATCTGTAAAGTCTACATATATCGATCCGTAGGCACGTGTAGGTACGTAGTAAAATTCCTATATAATATGCAACTTTCACCACATGCTTTCACTCTTTCATATATATCTCCGGTCTATTCCGACTAAACCACCGCTCATGTCCTTTCTTTTTATATACCCTTTCACTTCCTATACCCACGTATTTCAATACAAAAAAAGCAATAAAATTTCCAATAAACACAACTCCCCAATGTCAAATCCACAGTAAACGTACTGACTTTGAACTTGGAACTTCTCTTACTTTCATCCCAATTTTATTTCTAGGCTAAAAAAATAGTTTTTCCAACACGTTATCGTTTATTTAACAAGTAATTAACAAAACCTGTTTGTCCTGTTTTTTTCAAAACCATGCGCCTAGAAAAGTGGCCAACCCAAACTACCCAAACCCCCAAAAAAGTAGTACGCAGCTTCTGGAGCAACGGTTTCAACACCTCACTCCAACTCCACTCCAACTACCATCACACCAGGAAGAAACCTACAAGGAAAAGTCATCATACGGAGTAATCAGTTAGTCACGTTCACGGGTAAGCAACAGTTTTTAATATTATAAAATCAAAATCTTATAAATAATCAAACAAATCTAAACCACTCCACACACAGGCCTCCGCATCCAACTCGAATCAAAATGCACGTTATTCCTAAAAACAAAGAATTCAGAAGAGCTCATCACAAAACGATTCGACTTACTCCACCACACCACCACCAACCAAAAAAACATAAACGACCAAAAAACCCACGAACCCCTAGTAAAAACAGAAGCCCTAGACCCCCTACCCACCAACAAAATCTACGCACTAGTCCCAGAACACAACAACAACAGCCGCCCCCCATCACACACATTCCCATTCTCACTAAAAATCCCAAGCCACACTACTACCTACGCCTGCCCATTCAGTAACCCCACAGGCAAGGTAGCCTACAACCTCACCGTGTACCTACGCTCACAGGAAGGCTCATACGTGGAGGTGTGCAGTGAGGAGCTGGATGGGTTCAAAGGGTACAATGACGTGGGTTTAGCTTGCTACTCAAACGCTGTGTACTTAGAAAAACAGGTTAATGGGCTAGTTTGCAGTATCCGGTTAGAGTCTAGCGGGTTCCTACCCTGAGGAGCTGGATGGGTTCAAAGGGTACAATGACGTGGGTTTAGCTTGCTACTCAAACGCTGTGTACTTAGAAAAACAGGTTAATGGGGTAGTTTGCAGTATCCGGTTAGAGTCTAGCGGGTTCCTACCCGAGGAAGCCGTACATTTCAACATTGGAGTACGTAAAATTGTCACTGGCAAGCGGAGCACTCCGATTTACCTTATAAAAGCGTTCGTACTACAGAAAATCATCTACAGTGTGGGCGAGGGCAGGGTTAAAAAGGTTACCGGGAGTTTGGTGAGGAGCGAGAAAGTGGTGGAGGGTGGTTGCATTGGGGAGTTTTGCTACTGGAAAGGTGCTGTTATTATTCCTAAAGGGGTTGTTAGTAGTTACGAGTATTGTAAGAGTGGTGGGTGGGAGTTTTGCTACTGGAAAGGTGCTGTTATTATTCCTAAAGGGGTTGTTAGTAGTTACGAGTATTGTAGGATGAGTGGTGGGGATGATGATGACGACGAGGTACAGAAAAGAACCGGGTTGTTGGTAGCTGCTGGGTTGGTTCCTGGCTACAGGGTTGGGTATAGTATTCATGTGAGCATTTTTTGTGTGCTTTTCACGTATTTCACTGCATTTTTACGTAAAATGCGCTTAAATTAATATGGTTTAATACTTACTTACAGTTCCGAATAGAATCCAGAGACGACGGCACTACTATCAAGACTTCAGCACCTATTACTATTGGTACTTGTAGGGGTGATGATGATAATCGTTGCTATGGTGATGAATTGGGTTTGACTGGGTAATTAATTATATACGTACACAATTAAACGTGCTTAACAAATATATCAAAGAGAGTTTATGACAAAACGCAACTACATATAATTTTGTAATGGTGATACGTACGAATGCCAATTTTAACGTTTTTTTAAAAGATATCGAATAATTATGTATAAAACATTATACGAAGCTATGGTAACTATATGTGTATACATGGATTTCGCAAATATAAAACGAAATGTTAAATAAATATAAATGAACTTCATGTTTAAATACTTGTGTGGGACCCTTTGTGCCAAATAATAAACGGTTTAGTTCTTGCATATAAAATCAATTCATGAAAATTCCATTCCATATCAATGCATCCAAAATTAGCAACTTGTTGTTGCCTTGGCAAGCATGACGTGTATATGCATAAAGATAAAATAGAAATGATGTAAAAGAGAAAGATGCTGTTTCTATCCTACCCTACTTAGAACTTTCCTTTTTTATGCACTGAAACGAAACATATCGATCCAGCCCGAAAAATACGTTTTATTTCTCAAAATAGCATATTACCCGTGTCTCATCCATCATCATGTAAAAACACACATAATTTAATAACCGTGTGATTTAATTACTCATACCTTTAATCTTTCAAACAAACATATATTTTTTAAGGTAAACTACTATACGAACTTAATTAGCATAAAGTCTGCTTAAAAAATAAGTTTAAAATAACGTATATAGGAACGGAATTTAGTCAAGAAATCTACACCTGTTGCAGGACTTATATTTCTCTCAAACGAATTAAACTGACTTTTAAAAACGATTCGGTCATATCACAAAAAAAATCTTTCATATATTAAATTAAATTACAAAACAAAATATATCGTGAGCTTCATATACAACGTACATATTGGGATCAAACAAAAAATTCATCAATTATTACTATTTTTTATTCATAAAATGTTGATACTACTAACAATACTAATACTAGCGTTACGTAGCAACAACGCAATACCTAATAATAATAATACACAATCATCGTACTCTTGTACAAGTAAGTGTTTATAATTTACACAAGCTATTCCTACTAATTAATCACTAACATTTATTAACCTTTTCACCCCCCGGTAAACCCATATATGTATAGACTCCTTCCGCTTCGACCAACTATGCCCAGACCCAAGAATAAGCTACTATGGCAACAACATATTATACGTACGTAACCAACAACCACAACGTCCAGAAACACTATCGATACTACTACAGAAACGAATGAACCAAGAAGAACTACCCCAACGAGTTTCTTCAAGACCAATGACAGAGTCCTCAATTAAAGACCCTTCAACAAACTCCTGCGAATTCCACAAGTCGTGTGAACAGCTACAATTTAGAAACTGAAGTACTCACGACGGTTCATGTGAGTAAGAGCCCTTGGGGTTTCGTTGGTGCTAGGGCTTGTACTAAAGTTGTCAAGATACTGCATGAGCTGTTTGATGAGGATGAGGATCATGATGATGACCACGAGGAGCCTTTTTGTAAGAATCAGATTGGGATAAGAAGGGAGAAGAACCGTGAGGTTGAGGTTAGTCAAGGGGGGGTTAGGAAGCAGCAGCAGGATGTTGTGTTTTGGCATAATTTTACGGTGTACACTCACTCTGTCCAGTTTACTGATAGTATTAGTAACTTTGAGGTTGGGAGTGAAGAGGTTGACTGTTCTTTGCTGGAGAGGAACTATGTTCAGGTTGTTGTTGTGGTTTCCAAGGGTGAGAATACGTTTTACTTTTAATTTGCAGTAATTTAATTCATAATGCTAATAAAAATAACGTTATTTTGATGACATAGCCGGATCATGCGAAGTAATCATCCAACAGTACAAAATAGACAAGAAGAGATCTAGATACGGTTGCGGTGACAAAACGATACTGCTCAACAACAACAACCACGGTAAAGACGCTGCTACTTACCAGTTCTGTGGCTCTTACGACTGTAACGATAGCAACAAACTCATCACTAGTATCAAGTTAACTAGTAAGCATCATCATCATCACAACCAAGCACAAGTTTCAAATCACGGTAGTAACCATGGGGATGATGATGAGCGGTACGAGGAAGTTTACGGTACTCTGGGGCCTTGTGAAAGTAGTAGTGAGAGTAGTGGCTTGGGGGTAGGTAGTGGTGATCATGAGGATGGGCTTGTTGAGGATCAAGGGTCACGTGAGGAGCATCATGATGGTGGAAATGACTGGGTTGAAGTGTTGTTTCTACTCGCGTTCCCTGTTGCTGGTCTCGTGTTTATCGTTATTATCCTGACTATACTGAGGAGTAAGAGTACTAGGTATAATTGTTTAAATAATATTTTATTTAATTTAACGATCAGGTAGTTTATAAAATCTGGTAATTTTAAACATACAGAGTGATCTGCAGAGGCTACTCATACGACACCACACCCCCACCAATAAAATGATTTTAAAATAATCTTAAAATGATCTTAAAATGATCTTAAAATAACCTTAAAATAATCTTAAAATGATCTTAAAATGATCGTAAAATAATCATATCCCAAATACCTAAAATCAACTATACTTTTTTTTAAATCCATAATAGACCCTAGCAACCTTATCACTAACTCTAACAACATGGCTCTCACTAGCAACCCTCCACAACAACTCCCTACCCCTCCCCCACCAAATCCACTTCGAGAAACTCAACACAGAAGTTTTTAAAACCCCTGATGAGAACCAGGATGAAGCCGACAGGATAAGACTAAACAACGAGTCCCCATACACCACCATCCCACTATCCAACTTAAACTTCTACTTGGTCATAATCATACTGGTTGGGTTGTTGGGTAGTTTGAGTAGGATACTCGCTTGTACACTGTTTATACTCCAAGTTAAACGGAACGTAAGTGTGTATGTAATCCAGCAATTAATTAAATCCGCTAATTATATAATAATTTTAATCCACATAGACACTAATAACAACCCAAACAACGTCCTCCTGGTCCACAGTAACGGTACTCTCATCACTAACAACCTTAATCCTATCCCTAGACATACTCCAAACAATATCCCACAAAGACGTCGTCAGCCACACCGTAGGATTCTACTTTACCAACAACGCGTACGGGTTCTACGAGCTCTGTACCGTGACTAATTCGTACGTATGGGTAGATTTAGTGGGTAGTTTGGGTAGTGTGGTCGGGGTAATCGTTGTCAAGGTGAAATCAAATTGAGATGTATATATTAATTGTAATGATTTTTGTTTTTATTACATAACGAAATAAAATGACAATATATACTTTTTAAACACAATCGTTCAATTAGATTCTTTCAAATAAGGGTAATAATCCACAGAATCACAAGAGCTCTGACTCTGAACCTCCCTCTGCACCATG
>JAHZNK010000632.1:0-10020 GCA_027744615.1 Lepidocyrtus cf. nigrosetosus NNG-2020 | reverse complement strand
AGGAGGAAGACGAAGAAGAATGGGTTATATCACTATCATTTACCTTTACCTTCAACCACCCACCGATCCATTTTCTCTTTCTCGCAAGTTCTGATTCTCATCCCAACCTATTTCATCTTCCAAATTTTCCTTGCCCTTCCAAGCAAATACATAGGTATAATAAAAATTGCTACAAAATTTCATTTATAGAAGCTTCCAAAACTAATGGCTGAACGGGACGTTAGCGTAAATATAAAACTAGAGAAATTGAAACGGTAACTTCCATGAAAAATGAAAACAGAGTTGCTATTATAGCAGCTATTACGTATTCTTATCTAACTGGCATTATTACACAAAGGATTTCTCTTCTCATTATCATCCATGCAATGTTCCACCAGATTTATCTGATAATGAGTCTCTTTTCTCTATTTTTCCTTCCAACTTTATCTACTTTTTCCATTCCACTTCCTTCCTTTTCATTCTCTACAATTCAAGTTTCCTCTTTCCTCCCGTTTTCATAAACTTTACATAGAAATGGCTGTGACGTGATGTCTCTTCTTATCCCATTCTTCTTCGTCTTCCTCCTCCTATCTCAATTTTTATCTATTTTCTTTCTTCCAAAAGAAGATAAATTTTCTAGCAAGAGGATCAAATAGTGTTACATTTCATTCAGTTTCAATGACAATCTCAAAGTCACGAAATCTTCTCCCACACACACAGCCTCCTTACCAACTTCTCTGTCATTGCTTCTTTTTTCACCTAAAAATTCATAGAAATTTATTTCATAGTTGCTGCATTCATCTTTATTTCTGAGTCTGCTGTTGTTAGGTAAGTCTATCATGTCTTTAGCCTAAACAAAACCCCAGCACAAAGAAGAAAATAAAAAAAAGGGTTAACTTTTCAAATACTACTGCGCTACTCTGCTGCAGCACCAACAAATTTATAGAAAAAAAAGTCAGGGAATCTAAAGAACCACTTGAAAACTCATTTCTTTCCTTATTTTTCTATTTTCTTTATTTTTGATAACTTTTTTTCTTCCGATTTCATCCATTACATGAATAGGAAAGTAATAGCAGTGAATATAAAGACATCACTTTTCTTTAACTTTTTACTTTTAAATTTTGCTCCATACATTGCATAAAACACTAAAAGAATAGGAAAGTTGGAGCGGTTTCCTAGAAAAAATCCATTTTTATTTTATTTTTACCAGCTCAATTCAGAATTCATCTTGTCGACAGCTTTTTTTATAGGATACACGATATCATTAGCCTAGAAATATGTTCTAAATAAAAATCTTGTTAGACTTCCTCCTTCCATTCATGGACTTTAACTCAACTGGGAAATAAAAACGGGGAAAAGTAAAAAGACTTTCGTGAAGTGAAAGGCAAAATTTCGTGTTTGTTTTTGTGTACATTTATTTTACTACTGCAATGCATCGTATTTATATTATTTTATATCACTTTCTCCATCATCATCGTCTTTAGCCACAGCATCAGCCCAACAACACATCACGCCAAAAAAACCGCATCTAAAAATCTAACGTTTGTAGTTTAGCCAGCAATAAAAACGGTGTAACCGTTTTGTGAAGGCGGAGAGGAAGTAGAAGCCCTCAAAACCAAGTTTCCATTTTATTATTCCATATTTTTGGGTGAAGAAGAGAAAAGTGATATTTTTCATTATGAAATACACGCCAGGGTGAAGTGGAAAGGCGGTTCGGTTACAGTTTCCTGTTCTACTGCGACTACTTACCACACTGCTATGATTATGTTGGAAACTATATTGCGTAATGTTTGCTGCAGAAGAGGTCATAATAGAAATGAATTGAGTTTTCTTTAGTAATCTACTTTCACTTATAAAAAACCGTCGCGTTGTTCATCTTCATCATCATCATTATCAAAGTTAGTGCGGCTGCAGTTTCCTTTATTATCCAGAAGTAAATCTGTTAGAATTTGGAACAGGAAACAACGAGAAGCAGGAAAAGCTAAAAAAGCGTACTTGGGACGACAAGACAATTTCATTTTCTTTTGTGTCTTGGCCTTTAGAAAGGGCAAAACACCGAGCAAACACCATTCAGCTAGCACCACCTCCACTGTCGCTTTTTATTACAGTTATTATCCTGCTGGAGTTGGAGGTTTTGGAACTGGGAATGGGAAGCACATGTACGGAAAAGTAATAATGCGGATGTGATGTGCTGCTGCTAGCCCGGAGCTGGGAACGGACGGAGAAAGAGAAATGAGGTGAACTTTTTGTATTAATAAAAAGAGTGGGAATGAAAAGGAATGGAGGGATTCCCTCCAGTATCATTCCTCACTTGGCGTTCCTCATGGCCAGACGTATCATCATCTGTTCCTGAAAGTGAAAGCAAACGCGAATTGCAAAAGTAGCTTTAAATACGGTGGAGCAGGAGAAAAATGTAAAGATGGAATGGAATTCCAGAAATATTCTGAAAATTCTCATTAATTTTTGTGACGCTGGAAATTAATCTTCAGATCCAAACAAGCTATTATCTCAGTCACAGTGAAAAAGATGAAGGTAACACTCCAGAATTACTGCAAAGGTCAAACAGTATTCCATTCCGAGTTGGTGATTTTGAAAGGGCAGTTGACAGTTGACCCTGTCCCAGGGGAAGAAGATGGAGGAAGTGTGTGTGGAAGTGTTGTACAGTCACCAACAAGTGGGGTGTGTGGAGTGGGAGGGATTGGGTTGCCACCGTTTGAGTTTGAAATTTGGCATCGGAGAAAAATCTCAGGGGCAGGTGCAAAGGAGGAGGAGCTTGCTGTCCCGCACTTAAGTTATAGAAGCCGGTTTGTTTGTATTTTGAAGTTGGGCGAAGGTCTTAATCAAATCAAGTTTTGCGAAAAGGAAACTGGTACAATTTTCGACGAGTTCAGTTTAAAATATTCTCCAGAAGAAGGGAAAAATTTTCGCTACATTCAAATTTTAAATGTGGTCAGTGCCACAGCCGGGAGCGATTCTGTAATCAATGCTGAAAAGATCAGCATAATGCTAAAACTTAAACTTGGACTATCTCTGGTTCAGTCATTGTTTGCTGAGAAGCTATTCGAAAACGGATTTGAAAGGAGATCATTCAGTTTAGCAAATGGTGATGGCAAAACACAAAAAGGAGCTGATTATTATGCAAACAGCTTATTTAAGATAAACTTAAGCCCCGAGGAAATTGCTCAAATGAGTACGGCCGATCTCTGGGAATACATTGCCAAAGAAATAAGAGGAAGGGAAGGGGTCTGGGATAAAAACTGTAAATATGTTGCATTTGTTTCCCATCCATGGAAAGTTCATTACGAACATCATCATCATAATCACAACTCGCAAAGTAAGGATGGCAGTAGCGGCACCACCGAAAAGTTGGCTTTAGGCGGTGGAGGTCTCGCAATAATTGGCACGAGTTTTATGGAAATTTGGCCCAGTTCTGTTGAGCAAATTCTTAAAACTGTTTTCTCTGAGAGAAAGTTGTGGACAACGGAATTGGAGAATTGTGCGGCAAGATTTGGAGCTGTGAATAGGTACAAAAGATTGTATAATAATTTGCAAAATATATTTGGATATTTTTCGTAATCCAAACAGAGCTCAATTTGTTTTCAAGTTTACATATTTTATTTTTTATTATTACTTTTTAGAACGGAGGGCTCACTTTATGCGGCATCACTGGGGAGCGTGATTCACGAAATGGGTCATATTTTCGATTTGGGTCATACGGACTCTGGCCTCATGGGCAATGAATTTAACCGAATCGATACTTCCCTTTCACCCGTTCTTTCTTATCCCCCTGTGGCAGAATTGTTTCGAATGAAACTCGGTGCGGATGTGGCTTTGATGATGATGTTGAGACCTAAAGTTGGCTTGCCGAATAGTGGATGTCTTTCAGAAGATTTATTATCCATTGGAATCTCTTGTGCAACTTTGCTATACTTTCATAAGTAAGATGAACCGGCTTATCATACAAAATACGCTTCAATTTGATAAATATATTTGTCATTTCTTCTAAACGATTTATTTTAGATGGTTTCAGCCAAATTCTGGAAGTACCTCAACCGACAAAACTTCCACCACTGAAAACGTAGTTTTACTCAGGTAACAGAAATTGGTTCGATATGAAAATTACATTTTTAATTTCATTGCTTCAAACTCACCGTTTCTATTTGATTTATAGGAATAAAATTGTGTCAAAAACTTCTACCCTTGTAACCCTGCAAGTTCGAGATACTGAAGATGAGCGACTTTTAAAGTCTTGGACATTTGTGGAGAAAACTAGTCGAGATCCTTCGGATCATATAGCGCTCTGTTCAACTTTTAAAGAGTTTACTCTTGCCAAAAATCACATTCCAATTCCAGTTTGTCAAAGAGGTGATTCCAACAGAGCCCTCGTGGTTGCTGAAGACTGTGATGGGAACCTACTAAAGACGGTTGTCAGTCGGGATTCATTATCAGAGTCGTTTACTGTGATACGTAGACGTACCTAGCAGTACGATTTTAGTTTTGTAGATAACATAACATAACAGACCCTATAGACGTAGTACGTTTGTGATTTTAAAGTTTATGTTAGTGAATATAAAACGGTAGTAATTAACTATATTTATTGCTAATACTCATTACCAGAAAAATACCAAAGACATTTAGAGCAATACTTTTCATAGATGCTTTTCTAAGCTTTTATACCAATTCATAAAAAAACTATTTTCAATTACTGATAGGCTTAAAAATATAGTTTTTGTAGGAGGCTAGCCAGCCTGTAATCGTTTAGAATAAAAATCTGTAATAAATCGCCTTGCAATTTTAGATATACGTCAACTATAAAGTGCTTGAAATAAAAACCTAAGCTGTCTTAATTGAAAACTGACTAATGCAACTTGACTGTAACTGCTGTTTAGTCTCACAGAATTATGTAATGAAAAACACGTTTTCCTTCTTATTGCAATAAATTCAGACTAGAAAATTAGTCAAAAAATTAAATGATTTTATTTTCGTTATGTAACAAACATATTTTCCATATTTATTTACATTGTTATATTCCATTACTATAAAGTAAGATTGGATAAGAAGCAGCTCGTATTATATACATTTTCAATTCTTTTGTGCATTTTTAGAACCTTCAGACTTCAAAAGCAATCTTCTCCTCATTCACACAATTTTCTAAAATAGATTTTGAATTTGGCAATGCAAGAAAGTATTTATTGAAAAAGGGATAACTTATTCCTTCGGTTTCTCACGAAGCCAACCGGAAGCGTTTAGCTAATACTTTCTTCATTCCTTATGTAAGAAATGAAGGAGAGTGGGCTTGGATGGTTTCGAAAGCTAAAATTTTGTCATTCCTCACCCTCCTCCCCAAAACCATTATGATCTTAGCAACTCACTCAACCAGGGAATCGGATCTTTATTAAAGGAAGAAAATATAAAGCGATGCAACTTTTCCTGTTAATGAATGTCTCTTTGGGGTTTAGCGTTCCTCCATTCCGTCTCATCATCTGTTCGAAAATGCTCATATCGGTGACTAGTGGAACAAATTAGGCTGGTGCACTGATCCCATCAGTTTATATTGTTTCGACTAGGATTTCCGGAAACATTTGGTTTCAGTTCTTTCTGCATTTTGGTGGTTTTGGCTTTCAGACTTCATTTTGAATTTCATTGCAAAGAAGCTTCATTTTTCTCTTGCAATAAATATAAGCATGGCAAAAATTGTACTTCAATTGTGTGAATAGTTTAGATAGTTCCGTGCAATTAGTTAATACGATAAAGCCATGCAATTTCCAAAAAAAATTGTAGTTGTTTTTGGTTTTATGAGTTGCGTCGCATAAAGTACAATTAGCGATAAGTTTTTGGTATTTGACGTAACAATAGTTTTTAACGACACATAATAATGGGCGGAAGGCATAATTGGGTCTTTTTAACTGCTGAAAAGAAAGGTAATGTGGTTCTATTTTATATTCGGTTACTAAACGAATTTACTTGAAATTAAAGTGCCTAGTTTTAGGTTATAACATTCCAGTTTACAAAAATTGTCTTATTAGATTATTTCTATGTAAGATTAAATATAATATCAATATCAAAGGAATTTATTATGCAAGAGATATGTGCTTAAGTTACAGGAAGAAAGCATGTTCACCATGTGCAGAGTCATGATCTTTTTCATATTTGCTGAAATAGCAAAACTCCTTGTAAAAGGATTTCATAATAGTCTACCAGGAAGATCTAACTAAGACCATGCGTAGGAGGCAAACAGGATTAATTATCTCATTTTTTAAACCTTTCCGTAATACGATTTTATCTGACGTTTATAACATGAGCAGCAATTTTATTGCCTGTTTCGTTATTTCATTCATTCGACAATTATCTTTCTTTGACGTGGGATATGAATAAATGCATATCCTACAATTTTCCTCCATTCGCTTTATTATAGACTCATGCCAATCTCTTTTCCTTTTACTATTTGAGCTTTCTCGGGTGATGCGAATTTAAAGAACAAATTTAAAACCACCCATCTGCATTTTCATTTGAATTAAAAATTTAATCGAGCATAACAGCAGACCAAAGCAAATGAAATACTTTTAATGATCTGACAATGCAATACCATTCCAATAACAATCCTCACATCAAAACATGAGCACATCCTTTCCCAAGATAATTTTCATTGGTAGTTTGGTCATTAAACCTGCGATTGTTATTTCATGGCACATTTTTGCAACACAAGGCCATATTTTTCCTCTTAGGTAAAAATACATAATCTGACTTATCCATCATCAATATTTTCTATTTTTCAACAAAATTGAAAGAGAATCCTTGTCACAAATTGTATCAGGATAAAACTTACTTTCATTCAGTGCATATTTTTTACCCTAAACACGATGACGTATGAAGAGAGCAAATTTCATCAACTCAAAACCAAAACAAAACCAAATCTTTCCTATTTTTATAATCTCTTTGATACGCGTGGCCGGTCCGGATCCAAAGTCCAAATTCAATTAAACTCGCAGACACGCATACTCAACTTTATTGCTTTTGCTTACTTGTTTTCTTTGCATATTTACAGTAAAATAAAACTTGAAACAGCTCAATACATACAACAATACGCATTCAAAACTGCTCCATAATCTATTCTTTTATAGAAAAACTAACTTGTTTGCTGTGCAATCCGAGTTATCAACTATAATGCAGTGAATATAATATTTGCAGCTCTGAAAACAGTTAACATATTTCAAAAGGATATTGCTATACTTTCATTTGCTCACACACACGCAGTGTGTATAACCATCAAATGTAGATGCCTCAAAATTATTATTTAGCAAGCTAAAAAACATAAGAGAAAGTGAACTTTGGACTTTTCTGTCCACGAACCGGTGTTCGTAGTTGGTGGTGGATGAGTAAAGTGAATGTACTTTTAAGAGCTAAACTAAGTTGAATAAAAGTTATCGTCAAATATATTTATTCTTGATCATTCTCTATTACTTACTGCAACAACACTCAATGCATTTCATCAGTCTTATTAGCAAAAATTCTTTTAGTAAACAAAATATATAAATAAGGTTTTGGGTTTCAACTAGCAAAACAATCCAAGTCTAATCTTTAAGCCGTTGATGTCCGTTTTGAGGGGCATTTTAATAAGCATTTTGATGAAGTTGATATGTTGACGATATATTCGACGATAATAATGACGAAAATAGTTTGTTAATGTTAAATGTCATGTCGTCTTCACATTTTGTCTCCAAATTTCTTTTTTCCGTTAAGTTAAAGCATTTATTGGCACAAGCTTTTCTTAGTTACCTTTCCTTACCTCCCATCGTGATTGCTACAAAATAATTTTCTTCTTGAAAGCAAATAAATTATAATCTGCTCGTGTCCATGTCAAACTCATTTTCTTACAAACAAGCAATTTACTACACGTACATTCTATTCAGTATACCTCTAACTTGATTTCTTTTTATACTTAAGAAATGCCCTTCAACATTCTATACAACTTTCCAAGATTTCCCTTTCATCTAACCGATATAAACTCGGAGCCAAAACATGATTAATATTAATCTGCTTAATAGAAGCTTCAGCCTTTCACGGTCTCCCACGTCATGTCTCATGTTCCTACTAATTCGCAATTTATCAATTTTTTGTTTATTTAGTTTTCTTTCTCCTGCTTTCATCCAACCCAAGTTATTTATGTAACAGTTTTTGTTTGTTTGTATGAAGAAGGTGTACTCTACATGTTTTTCCAATAACATTCATCCCTACCTTGATGGAATAGCAAAATAAAAACCGTTCGATTGATTGAATAGTTTTGTGTCAATGCAAATAACAAAATGGATTGTCCTGTCAAAAATTGGCTCAATTTAGGAAACATTTTCCCTTTTGTAGTTTCCCATTACTTAAAACCAGCAAACAATACTTCTACTTTGTTCATGTACATTTGACCATGAATTTCATCAATTTTCTATGTTTCAAAATCAAAATGAAATAAAAAATTAATGTTTTACATAAAACGTACTTTGTTCTATTCTTCTTGCTAAATATATGATGCAATGTGGAAAAACTATAAAAAGCAACACGACATCCACCAATAGTCATTTCAAACAAAGATTTTAGTTCAGTAAGGAAACTCGGTAAGATTGCATGCAAAAAATTGCAGAAGCAACTTGGACAAGATATTACCTCAGCCAAAAGCAGCGTAAACTTGTTTAGCTAGTGCCTCTTTTTCGACAATTTTTTAAAAAGAATTGTGCTCAAAGTCAATCTATCTTGTCTGGTTTCACAGTTCATTTTACATAACAAAACAAAATTCTTGGTCTGCATTTGCTTTGCCAAAGTAAGGTACGCTACTGGCAAACCTTACGCACTAAATTATGCATAGTAAATTATAAGACCTGAAAGCTTCACTTTACAAAGATTTTTTCTTCCATGAAGAAAAACAGAGATATTGAAAACCAGACAATGCAGTTTGTTGGTGATGATACAAAAAGGTTTCACTAAATAATGTAACATGTTTATCATAAGAAGGCATATATAGGTAAGGTGCATATGTGTGATTGTGTATAAGTGAAGCCAAAGCGAAATTGTGGAGGTGGTGGCATGAAATGGCTTTGTGGAAATAGGAGACGAGAATGTAAATGCCAATGCCAATGTACTCGAGGAAACCCATTCTTTTTCTATTATCCAACCTTATATGTAAGTCAGTTCTCGCAGTTCACTCACTCCATTTCAGTTTTGTTTGGATTTTCAAAGAGTATTATTATGATATCTAGGTAAGTGAACTAGTAGTAAAGTAATGTGCTCAGGCAGGGCAAAAAACATGAATGAAATAGGAAGTGAAGACGAGGATAGAATANTATCCAACCTTATATGTAAGTCAGTTCTCGCAGTTCACTCACTCCATTTCAGTTTTGTTTGGATTTTCAAAGAGTATTATTATGATATCTAGGTAAGTGAACTAGTAGTAAAGTAATGTGCTCAGGCAGGGCAAAAAACATGAATGAAATAGGAAGTGAAGACGAGGATAGAATATTTGCTACATGGAAAAATGTTTAACAACAGAATCGAATGGTGTTTCTATAGGTCGGACTAGGACTACCAGCTGAATTGAAAGCTGCTGATGTTAAAGAAGTAGCCTTGGAGCTCTCAATAGAGCTCCATCTCTTCTCGTTTCTTAACTGAATAGGAACACTAATAACAATTTCAGCAAATGCTTAGAATGGATCCTAATAATAATCAAAGGAACCTTCAGTTTCCTTTTCAATATCATCATCAATAGACGCGACATAATTGCGAGATATATATGAGAGAAGCATTTTTCAGTTGCATATTTGCACTTTGCTCTTTTTGCAGTAAGCAACTTTTTGATTTGTGCTCAGTTGCCTATGTGAATAAGACTGATTCTGATAAAGTAGGAAGAAGATATTATTGATAAGTGGGTTTAAATAGAAATTGTTCATGCAAGAGAGTCCAGTCGAAAGGCAATCGCCAAAAGTCCACCAGTCGCATTCTGATTTTGATCCAGTTCGTGGCATAAAACCATGAGCTAAAAATAAGTTTTTACCTCATAAT
>JAHZNK010000631.1:0-12103 GCA_027744615.1 Lepidocyrtus cf. nigrosetosus NNG-2020 | reverse complement strand
TCAAAGGAAAATCAAAAACTCGTAAAAACCTAATACTGGCCTAAATCGAAGAAAAATGTATTGGAGTGGAAAAAACATGGAAAGTTTGATTTTTATCAGATTTTTCCTTACATTTCATTTAAACTTTTTTTTCCGTACTGTTTCTTTTTCTCGCTCAATTTCATTTCTTATTCCTACTCATCAGATATGAGTTAGGGGATTGGAAAATGTTGCACACGCCATGTGATAAGCCAGAGTCCTTGTTTTGATGCGGTTTTAAAAAACAAAAAATATTTCGTTTTACTCACTGACCATTTCTTTGTATTCGCAACAGAAAAGAATACAACGGGAATATTTTCTTTTCTTTTTCTTACATGAATGGGATTGAGTCTGTGAATGTTTAATGACCCATGGAGCCAAGATTTATAAGATTTTTATTTTTTATTGCTGTACTTCATGTGTGTGTGTGTGCTTTTCACTTTTTAATACGACCAAACTCCAAGACATATTGTTTGCTTCGAACAATTCGTTTGTATCATTCACTTTTGTGCGATTGCATTGCAAGCCAAGAAAAGAAAAAATGGCTGATTTCTTTTTGATTCGGTGCGTTGCCGTGATCTGCTTACCCAACTGCTTCTGGTAGATTCCAATATGTTCAACAAGATCAAAAAAGAACTAAATGCATTCAATCCAATGAGATCAATGTAGAAACACAATTCTCAGCATTTTTGAGAAAATTTTGGAGAATAGTTTTTTATTTTCACTTACCAAATGTGAATTTTATTTACCGCGAAATTGGAAAAATATGAGGGGAGAAGGAAGTTGAATTTTTCTATTTTACTACAATTTTTTCATTGATTTTGTTTGTTATAGTTTGCTGAAACCACTCCAGGAACGGCAGCAACAGAAGGACGCAATCCACCAACTTCAGTCATTAAGATAACAACAGAAGAAAACAAAAAGAAAAGGAGAAGTGAAGATGTACCGAGTTTTTCTCCTAAGACAGCTCGAAATGAACAAGCTTTTGATGATGAAGAAGATGAGATCCACCTCATGCCAAAAATTCTTCGACTGAGAAGAAAGAAACGAAGTTCACTTCAACTTCCACTTAAGAAATCCACATGGTCGTGCTCGGAGAGCTCTCCGGAATGTCTCTCGGTGAGTTGAATGGAGCCCTATCTTAATCAAATCATCGTATAATACAACATTTTTATATTCTTATCTTCCATTTTACAAAAAGAGTTATTAGACGCTCCTGCCTTTTACTGCGTAATAATAATGATAATATAGGAAGTGTGGGTAGGAATTGCGGATGGGAGAGCCTTAGAAATTTAAATTTAAGAAGTTTTCGGGTAAAAAATAAGAAATGAATTAAAGAGTAAATGAAAGGGGGAAAAAGTGCCATGCATAACATTGCATGACATGATGACTACGATCGTATCATCATCAGAGGAACAGTAGTAGTATTAGTTGGATAATTACCCATCATCATCAAAATGAAATTAACTTGTGCAAGGTTGATAGAGCTTCAAAAGAGCAGTTAAAAAGTTGTAAGTAGAAAACGCAAAGATGAATTTATCCATTATTCCATGAGACACAAAATGCTTCTCATTCTCACTTACCTATATCCAGTTTTTTTTCAAATTCATGGTAAAATGTAGCTCAAATTAGTTGATGTGAATAGAGGTAGGTAAGATTAGGTGCATGATGTTTTTCTCTAACATTTCATCATGAACAAGTTGTGATGTGAATATAAATTTTCTCATAACAAAAAGTAGAGACTAAAGACTCCTTTATTTCACCCTATTTTGTTCACGCTTATTAAATAATATTTTCCTTTGATAAAGTCTTTTTTATAAATGGTCGGCCTTTTTTGTTGAAACCAAAAATCCAGTTCCAGTAGTTTTATCCGTGAAGAAAAAATAATTGTGGGAGAGAAATAGGGAGCCATCCAAGTGATCACCGTAATACCGGTGGTTGTGTGATGAAGGCAAAGAGACTTCCTTAAAATCTATGCTTCCCTATATTTGGTCTAGAAATAAGTGCGTTCTCCAAAAAGAATTCAAAACAGAGCCATGTTTAGATAAGTTTTTTCCTAAAAATAATAATCTAATGTTGGAGAGTATAAAGCTGTCAGAATTTCTAGGATTACTTTCATCATCATCAGCAGCATTTTACTATCATACACTAATCATAATCATATTCACATCAAAATTCATGTCTTACTACAAAAAAGGTAATTTTCGTATTTAATCGTGAAGGCAATTTACGATCTAAAGTATAAATGGAAAGGAGTACTAGATAAAGAGTTCAAATTACGTTAAAGATTTTATATTAAAACCGTTTTATATCATGATTTGAATTATAATTCAAGATATGTTTTCAGAAAGTTCTTTGGTGGTCTAGAAAATTGGTGGTATAAGTGCAAGCAGTAACTTGTCGATGTGCTAGAATCAATGACTTTTAAACTTCTGGAATTGGAATGAATTATAATAAATTGATGGGAGAGTCAATCAAATTTAGACATGATTACTTCACTTTATTACAACATCTTTCAAGGAGGTTTCACTATGCCCCAATTCAAATTCAACTCAAATCTGAACGGCGTATATCTTACGTATAGTCATAGTGTCGGTAGATCATAAATTAATCTCATGTTAATATTAATGTATGGAGGTAGCCAAACAAGATAGAGAGAAATAGCAAAAAAACTTTCATGTAAGCATATTCGCTAAAAAAGAACAAAAAACAGCGCACATTTGTCTAATGTTTGTATTATTAAGAATATTTTACCATAAATTTATTCAAAAATCTTTCTTTTTATCCTTAACTTTAGTGCTGGAAAAGTTGCCAACTTTTCGAGTCTCTTTTTGGAGAAAATAACCCAATAAACTTGTTCTCCCAACAAAAGACGGAAGAAAGGACTAATGAAGCAACAGCATCTGAAAAGTTCCCTCATGATGATGTTGATATTGTTGACTACAGCGGTGCTGATCAAGTGAATAAGCAAACAAAGCTTGGAAAAAAGAACAAAAATAAACAATCAATCTCTAAAGCTTCGTGTGCCTCTCTTGTGGATTCTGAACAATGTGTAAGTACTCTGTTTAGCTATAAAATATTTTTGTTCATATCAAACAAGGTAAAAACTAAATAAAAATCGTTGCTTCAGTAGTCTGCCTCCCCACTTGCCAATTTCCTATTTTCTTCCTCCTAAAAACAAAGTTTGCTTACCCTACTTTACTTTGTTTTCCATAACGCTGCAATCAGCCCCCTTAGTTCTCATCATCATCAGAAAGATCGTCCAATTATGTAACTTTTATAAAGAGAAAATCTGATCATAATTCTCCTCTGATAATGGGCTCCGTTGACACTTTAATACTACCACAGAGATTCTTTATGGGAATGGCAGACCCCAGAAACTTACCTCTCTGTCTGAAGAACTGATAGACTGCATTAAGACTTTCTATCAGATCAGTTCGTGACCCACACCAAAAATATTCTTTGCTTCAATTTCACAGTCTCTCTCTTACTTTTTTCACTTTTTCCTACCGTTTTATACTCTTCTGATAAGGTCTCCATTCATTTTTACAGCTCTTTTTTCGTTTCTTTCCTTTTTTGCTTACTGCTCGTGTGGAACAACGGTAGAAAATGATGATGGTAACGTGGTAGTGACCGGAATTATTTTTCTATCATTTTGGAACAGATTATTTTTTCTTGAAAAGCACGACTTGTTTGCTGGTATGAAGTAGCATACAGAACGGAGAAAAACTTGTTCCTTACTCTCTCTTTATTACATTCGCATTACGCGTTTGAAATAATGACCGGGGATGAAAATATAAAAACAAATTATGATGATGAAGACGACATTGGCTATCGCAGTGAAGTTTTGGGATGGTGGTTGGTTCGTCGGTGATGCTCAATTAACCTAAATCATAGTCACCTGAACAAAACGTCATTCCACCAACCCATCCAGCGTCAGAAATTACGCGACGTTTCCCACATTAAGTTGTCCCATAAGAGTCAAAATGAAAGACGACCAGTGTTCCTTTTATAATGATCATCTTAAGTAATAATAGGCAAAAGTAAAATACCCATCGTGGTGGGATTGAGGGAAACAGTGAACTGTGGTGAGCTGAAAGTAAGTCCAAATAAAATGAGGAAAGGAGTAAAGACAAAAAATATCCCCAGCAGTGATTAGATCTTCCATTCCGTCTCTTTTTTCTCTGTCTCTTCATCGTTTACGACTACTTTGCTTACTTTCATTCTATTCTCTGAAGAGACACTAACAATTTTTCATTTTCACATTTTTAAAATCTTACAATTTTTCCGTGTGCCCTTCTACGACAACCAGCGACGAATGACAACGAAGGATATTATGACTTAAGAAGACTGTAAGCATGAGATAAAATTGGTAGTCTTCTTATAATGTTTATCTGGGTAAAAGAATGGTAGAGGTGATGGTGTGGCTTCGCAGTTGGAATAGAAAAGAAGATGGTGGATGGAATAAAAAATTATGGCCATATTTCAACTGTCTCATAATAATATATTTTTTGTAGATGGCCGGATGTCAGGTAGCGTGCTCCTTTTACGAGCGACTTTTCACATCTAAAAAGGGAGAAATGGAAAGGAAGTCTCCAGCCATTGTAAAGGGAGCCGATCCAGTTGTTGCTACCAACCATGAGAATATCCTCAAAATAGTTCCGGGTAAATTGACTTGGCCTACTACCACCACCGCGGATGATATGGTTGCTGATAATCTCAAAACGATGAAACCAGTGGTCTACGTGGTGATTCAAGAATATCCTGACAGGAAATGGAGGCAAATTGCTCAGGTAAACACACTAAAGCGGATAAATAGGACTTGAAACAATTTTATATAGGCTATATAAGCCATATTGCTTTGAAAAGAAAATTATTTCTGGAATGATAGTAAAAGTTGTTGTAATGTAGGCGGTGGTGCTGATGGGGAAAAGAGGTACTTTTAATGATATTTTTGGCTAATGTTTTTGCTTTCTTTATTGCTCTCTTTGGCGTTTTGCCGTGTGCAAAAAATAGACAACAGAGGAGGAATTTAACATCCCGAAGGAGTTGACTTCAGCAATGAAAACAAAGTTGCGTTCTATTCGTATTCTCGTCGTG
Source organism: Lepidocyrtus cf. nigrosetosus NNG-2020 (assembly GCA_027744615.1). Taxonomy (NCBI): domain Eukaryota; kingdom Metazoa; phylum Arthropoda; class Collembola; order Entomobryomorpha; family Entomobryidae; genus Lepidocyrtus; species Lepidocyrtus cf. nigrosetosus NNG-2020. The sequence goes on along the minus strand of JAHZNK010000631.1, from coordinate 6,985 downwards.
GGGCCAGAGGGGTTGATCTCTGTCTACAGTAGTAGTAATGGGAGCTCGGAGAAAATTCAGGAACCAAAAAAGAAATTCTTTTACAAAGGCAATAACTCAGGGAAAGTGGTTGTGGTGGAAGAAAAGAAAAAAGAAGAGGCTGGAACAACTGCAATAACATTGGATGAAACAAATGACAAGGAAAATGGGAATGAAAGTGATGGTTATATAACCCCTGAGCAAACAACAACAACTACGTTCTACGGGGATATCCAGGAAGTAGAAAAATCCTTACAAAAACAAACGAATTACATTACGGATGCCCAAAAGAATCAGACGGATAACGATGATGATGGCAGCACTGGGACTAAAATAAGCGCCAATAATAGTGCGCTTCCTACAGAGAGCGATTCTTCTCAATCGGTGATGGCGTTGCCTGGAGGAGTCATCCAAGAGCCATTTCATTTGAAGGTTGTCTCATTAATTCATCAAAGGTCCTTGGTCTTAGCCGAATTGAATTGGAATCCAATTGGGGGCAATCCGAATCAGGAATATTTAATAACTTGGGAACTTACTGCTGGGGGTCTCAAAGGACATTTAGTCACTGATTCAACTTCTGTGACATTAAGTTTATGGCCTGACACTACGTATCAAATCCAGGTCAGTCACTTTTCACGCTTGTTGAGTTGAATATGTTTTTGGCATAACATTTTGAATCCTGTGAAAAAATATCCTTTTTGCTTATTTTTATTTTTTATACTTTATGTGTGTGGCTTTGCTCAGGTTGAAAAATTCGACCAAAATCTTGATTCTGACGGAGAGCAGCCAGTCGAGAGCTCTCCAAGTTCTTTGAAAAGTCTCCCACTGATTGTGGATACTACTGAAGCCTCATTCCCAATGGGAAGTTCTTCCGCCCTTCTCCACCAAAACGGAGAGGATGACGACGAGTACGAGGAGCATTTGTTGGACGAAGATGAATTTTCAGGAGAAGAAAACGGAAATGAAAGCAAAGAGGAGGAAAAGCCAACTCATAAATCCTTCACGAACCTCCCCAACATAAGCCTCGTACTTTGCATTGCTTGTTGTTTCTGCCATGTTCGTCCTTTTAATTTTAACGTTGGTCGCTTATGGATGGACCCGGCTCCGAATGGCTTCAGCATCTTCCTCTCTGAAAGGATCTATAAAGAAAGTGGATTGCTGTTTTTCTAATGGAAGAATAAGAGAAGGATGTTGTGACAGCATGAACAACAGTCACAGAAATATCTGCAACTACGTCCGCAATTGTTTTACATGTTCTTTTGAGAAAGAACCGCAACTTCTTTTATCATCACAAGAGGATTCCCCGTCAGAGACCTCTTCTCCATTCTACTACGCAGTTGAATTAAAGAAAAGTCAGCAAAAGTTTGGTCGAGGAAGCAACAAAACTAGCAAAATGGTACAACGCTCAATGAGCTTACTTCAGAATAGAGTGGCAGGTAAAGTTAAACTCAATTTTTATTTACTTTTCCACTTTCCAACAATTCCATTAACATATATATCCTTAGAGAATAAAATAATATCCAGTTTTATACGCAACAATTCTTTTTTTTTTGCTCTCATTGGCTGTTGTAGTCCCCTCGTTCCAGAAAATATGTTATTCATAGTCTTCCGTTTTGCATGTTGACATTTAAAAAAATACAACAACTGCTCTATCCCTCACTCTTCTCAACCTACTTTTGAATTCTGATCGCATGGAAGACACTTGAGTTGTGTAATAGCGTGATCGTAACAATGTCTCTTGCTGATGACTGGCACTATTTATTAGTTGTTCTGGTGCTATTACGCTTTTTCGAACGCACACGCAATAATAATAGGCTAATGCATATACATTTTTTATCGTGCAGGATCATCTTCCCCATTGCCATTCCCTTACATTTCTTCTTTATCCTTGTACATCTATCCGACACATTTGGCATTAATTAGACCAATAATTACGGAGTGTTCTCTTTTTTCTCTGGGTAGAAGGGAGCTCCTCCTCATTTGCATACAATTACACGAAGTGTAGCAGCAACAGCATTGCGAGCGATTCAGCAAAGCAAACCATCATTCGCTCGTTGCCTGTCCTCTTGTTTGATAGGCTCAAGTTTTATGGCGATTTTTCATGTTCAACGTGGGAAATCCGCCAGAAGTTGGTTGGTCCGGTTCAGATGGTGTTTCAACAGTTTCGATTAATAAATTAGCCTCATCTTATTATGCACACAGAATTTTATCTTATAAAGACTATATATTGATGTACTATGTATAATAATTTATTCAGGTAATTGTGTAATTGGCCTGGAGAGAGTCGTTATAAACTTTGGCTTCGAAAGAAGCTACGAATTGTATATGGATAATAGCTTTTAATGGATAGTTTTGTCGGGTTTGAGCTTTGAATTAAATCTTTTGGTTTTCTTGGAAGAAGGTAAAGCTGCGAGTTGGAGATTGGGTATTCCATCATCACCTTAACAAGACAAATGACCAAGGCCAAAGAAAAAATATTTTTCTTTGTTTTATTAGGATACATTACACTTGTGTGTTTACCTATTTTTAAAACGGCGGATGTATATAAAAGCAGTCGATTCCGAAAGTGTTCTCATCTTGCTGAAAAAATAAACATTTATTTTTGGGGAAGATACGAGAAAAAAACAATTATCCAAAAATATATTTCTCATAATACTTATTGAAATGCACCACATGGAGAAGGAGAAATGATGGGAGGAGGGATTTGTTCTTCTTTTACAACTTTCAAACAGTCTTTTTAGTGTTATGTATCTTGTAAAATATTTGTTTTTCAAAGATTTCTCAGTTGACGGGAAGTCATTTAGAAAAAATAACACGTCATTATACAAGTTTGTAATATCATAACTTTCACGGCTTTTTGTTGTAAACCTTTTGGCTGTTGGTTATACTCGGTTCAATACCTGGAAAATGGACAATATTAAAGAGGATGAGCAGTATTTATCTTGTCCGGCTGTTTCTCTGTCAATAGAGGAGGGAGGGGGCTGCTCACTCAAAAACTAAGCTAAATGAGCGGGTAAACTCATCCAAAAGTCCCATTAATGACCTTTTTTCTTCAGAGTAAATGCAAAGATTTTTTTGGGTTTCTTACTATTTCGATGACCGCAGCAATTCCAATCTGTAATATGAGACCTCCTATCATTCTCATTTTGGAACCCGACCACAAACCTCAAATCTTTTGAGTTTACTATCATTTAGCCAGGCAGAGAGGGAAGTCAGTCGCCTCAGATTAAAATGGGTTCTTCAGGGATGATGACAGTTCTGAAATGATATGACTCTTGGCTGCAATGCAATATTAAATTCTCTACCTCTCGTTTGGTAATTATTTGAGTTTTTAAACCAAAAGCAACTTTTGTAGTAATTTATCTTTCTCCATTTCAAAAGGCATATCATTATTGCTTTTGGTTTGAAATGAAAAACGTACACGTCATGCTGTTCTCTAGTTAATTAGACTCATGGAGTACCCTTCGAGAGTTTGGTCAGTCAACAATATTAACATTCAAAGAATAAATATTCGGAATCACTGTGACCATCATCCAAACCTGAGAGTTGATTCGTGTGTAGTCGCAATCTACTACTCCGACAAAATTTCCAATCCTTTTGAATGCTGATAATATTGTTTGATTATGACGGTTAATGATTCTTTGAGACTGCTTCTGCTCCTCCTGCGGTTGGTCTGTGGCGGTTGTGGTTTATTTTTCACGGTAATGGACAATAAACCGACATGATTTTTCAAAAAACATTGAAATCATCCTCTGTAATACAGAATTGGGAAGCTGTTCAAATATTTGGTTTTGCAGCCACTTGTCATTATATTACCCTTTTGGTTTCGTTACGAGAGTAAACCTTGATTTGGTTGCATATTTGAATTCTGACAAACATTGTGAAATAACTTTCCATTTATTGAAAGGAGAAGGGAAAAAGTAAACAATTTGGTTTGCTAATTGTAAATTGTGAGAGAAGTTAAGTGGCTTTTTAAAATGTGAATTGAACAGAATAAAACATCATTATATAATCATAAGCATGAGAAAGAATGTCATCAACAGCATCCTCCCAATCACGACCGAATCTACCTGGTTTTTTAATATTGCCAGAAAGGGAAGAGGAAATGCTGGTTCGTATCACAATCATCATCAACAGCAACAACCTCATATCAATCAAAATGAGAAACCGCAAGCAATCCTGACAACTTGACTGACTTCATTGCTTACTCACTCACTGAACTTTTGAACTCATTTAAAATGCAACATCTTTCTTTTTGTTTGATGTGTGACTGAGTGACTGACGATGAGTGAAAGAGGTTGAATTGAACAGAATAAAACATCATTATATAATCATAAGCATGAGAAAGAATGTCATCAACAGCATCCTCCCAATCACGACCGAATCTACCTGGTTTTTTTAATATTGCCAGAAAGGGAAGAGGAAATGCTGGTTCGCATCACAATCAACAGCAACAGCCTCATATCAATCAAAATGAGAAACCGCAAGCAATCCTGACAACTTGGCTGACTTCATTGCTTACTCACTCACTGAACTTTTGAACTCATTTAAAATGCAACATCTTTCTTTTTGTTTGATGTGTGTACTGAGTGACTGACGATGAGTGAAAGAGGAAGGAGGAGGAAATTCATTTGAATTTGAATTCATCATTTAATAGATATCTTTTATCTTTCAAAACCTCCATCTCCTTTCTTAAGTCCAAAAAGCTTTATCAGTAAAGTCATCTTTTTCCTCGGTTAATAACGGACTTGATCAAATCACACATGTCACACAATTGCAATGTTTAATGCAAATATAATACGGACAAACACACACGTTTCTTGCTTTAACTTAATAGCCTTTTGTATTTTGAATAGAATCGGAATTGGAAATGTATTTTTTTGTTTGCTTGTGCTCAAGTTCAAAAGTTGGCATACAATGATATTAAGTAAATGCCACATGGAGAGTTTGTTTTATCAAAAAATTAGTTGATCCCTCCAGGGATCCTCTTGAAACTGTTAGAGCATATCATCTCATCATCATCATCAGCACCAACTTCATCAAAGTCTGTTTTAACCAGCCAGCTAGAGCTCTCACAAGTCATAAGAGGAAAAGAAGTTCCGAATTGCATTTATTCAGCCAAGAGAGAAGAAAGAGAAAGAAAGAAAGAAGAAAACATCTTCATGAATAAATGGATGAGATTCTTTATGAAAAGACTGTGTTGATAGTGATGATGAGGTGCAGAGAAGACCCTTTTGTTTTCAACTTAAACATGGCTGTTTAACCTACAACCTATCTAAATATTAAAAAATAAAAAAAAAGTTTAATCTTCCAAGAAGAAGCACTTTTTTGTTACTGTTCTAGACTTTTTTTTTGTTTTTGTCTGTTGTTTTTGATGGACTGTGACTGGTTCAATTCATTTCAGAAATGATTTAGTAGAAGGGGAATGGGCTCATGTATTTGATGAAAATAAGAAAAGTAAATAACTGGGAGCAAGCACATGACTCATGGCTAATAACTGTCCATTTTTCCACATTGTTTCTATTCCGTTTTTCTTCCCTAGTTTGGCTTCTCTCATTGAAATTGAATTATTACGTGGATATTTTCTTCTGTTGTTAATGTTCTGGTTTTCTTCTTGGTCATCCATTTACTCCAATACTTGCAAACAAACATAAAATGAGTAGCCAAACCTGCCTTTACAAAAGTTTACAATAGGGTTTCCATTTATGTACTGGCTTTGGGTTCTGGTCGAGCATTGATTGCAATAACCCTTTCTGTTCACTTTGAAAGAATAAAAAGTGAGTTGCAGATCTGTCTGACTTGTTATTAGCCATAAATAGCAAAGACTAACGTAAAAAAGCGATTGTGCTTCTTTGCCCGCTCTTTTCTTTTTTATATTACGCAGTGGCAAGGCTATAAATTTGAAGATATGACATAATGCGAGATATTTATTCTACTAATTAATTTTCTTCATCTCATCATTAACCTTTTTTTTCTTTTTGTTTAGGTCAAGAGGATTGTGGTGGGATGGAAGCGCCAGTAACGCCAGTGGCTGTGATCAGTTCAAGCTCATCATTATCAAGTGGGAGAACGAGTGATCCTGGCCCCCTTTTCCATTACTATCCATACAGCAATGGACATGAGTTGCCCTCCTCCTCCACTTCTCCCAGTTCTATTTCTTATTCTCANTGGGATGGAAGCGCCAGTAACGCCAGTGGCTGTGATCAGTTCAAGCTCATCATTATCAAGTGGGAGAACGAGTGATCCTGGCCCCCTTTTCCATTACTATCCATACAGCAATGGACATGAGGTGCCCTCCTCCTCCACTTCTCCCAGTTCTATTTCTTATTCTCAAGGAAATAGTATGAGAATGAAAGGCGACTCACTAGCTCCTGTTGGAGATGAAGGGTTAATAAAAGCGAGTGAACAAGGATATACATCATCATCCTGCTGGCTACCTACTGCCACTTGTACCCATAACTCCAGCGCTGCTACAAATAACCCAACAGCAGCAACTTCGACCTCGTCTCCAGTCACGACGTCTTGGTAAATAGGAGGACATACATTGTTTCACAATCAGAAACAGCGTCCTCAAGAATTATCCTGAATCATCGTGTTTTACCAAAAACAGAAGCACTGGTTGCAGCCTCATAACATCTTATGTACCTGAAGTCAAAAATATTTCATCTATAAATAAAAAGAAGTGAAACTGGGTTTACACTGAAGCTGACGATGACCTTAATGGTCAATTCAAATATCTTATCCATTTAGAGTTCTTCAATTAACTTTTTAAAATATTGTTAAAAACATTTCGAAAGTATTATTTTGTTGTAGTAATCGCTTAAACATTATTGCAAATCGATTATTTGTTACCAAAAGAATATCGTTGTTGGCTCTGCCTGATTTTTGTGTACATTTTCTGAAAATAGAATAAAAATTGAGTTAAAGAACCAGTATATCTTCTTCTTTCCATATCAGTAAGTCATTT
>JAHZNK010000630.1:0-10414 GCA_027744615.1 Lepidocyrtus cf. nigrosetosus NNG-2020 | reverse complement strand
TTGCCCTTCTTTCTTCCACAGACAAACCACCACCACCACCAGCAGAAGCGGGAGCATCAGCCATTTTATATCTTCAACAACAAAATCACCTTTCCGGTCGATAATAAACTTCTAGAACTGTTCTTATCTTACTGAAGCCGATAAATAGGTTATCGAAAGATAAGCTGAAGCTAATTAACTTAAACTAAAAAAAGCTAACCTAAAGGAAAGATAACCTAGAACTAGCCTAAAATACGAACTTAAAATTAAATCCGAATCAAAAGTGAAAGTAAAAAATTAAAAAACCGGAATGAGACATTTTTTGTTTGTTGACTTCCGTTTTACGTTGTTTACCAGTTTCCATCCATTTTTCCATAGTGACCAAGTCTCACTTTACCCCAACTCAACTGTACAGAAAAGGTTCACTTCACAAGTCGCAGTTAAAATACCACAGACAATGAAATCTTCCTTATCTGTACTTTTCAAACCTCCCAAAATAATAAAAATCCTTCAAAATAGCTCCAGGGTCAAGTCCAACTCCATTTTTAAACAACAATGAACAATGCCATTGCAAAATTCAACGCAAATTTACTCTGCTTATAATATTTGCAAATTATATTTACGCTACGACTTACGCAAAAAAAGCAGAAAGACCGTAATAAACTTTTTAATGATCTTTTTAAGTTGGGAGAGTTTCAATAATGACCGTTTTTTACTACTTTTGCTCATGTTTAAGAAGATAATGGTTAACAAGAGTGAATGGAATTCCTTGGAAAATCTATTCATATTATAATACTTTCCATAAAAGTTTTGAACAAAGCTTGAAAATAAAAGTTGCAGCTGGAGCTGGACTCTAAAGAAACTCTGACCAAAGAAAATATGCCTTATTTTATAATTTTAGATATTTTATGACTTTACAACCAAAGAGCGAGGGGATGGTTTCTTCTTTGTCCATTGCAAAAATTGCGAAATTCATCGTTTTAAAACTTGACATAAGCCCAATGCCAATTTATTGCAGTGCTCATCGCGGGTCCTCCTTAGTCAATTTGACACTGGTTGAGCTTCAAAATGCTTTTTTTCCAAAGGTAATAAAAAGAAAGAAAAATACTGCTTGGATGATGATAATCATGACACTGGAAGTGGTGATTTGGTAATTGGCGAAAATGTTTTTGTAATAGAAGCTATTTTGCAGATGTCATTTTTGCAACAGTGTCCATTTCTCAATAATATTTATGATTTTGCAATGCCTTTTCATTCAACTGTGGAAAATCAGGAAGATTGAAGGTAGAGAAGTAAAAATGGGAGACTTCTGACTCTGAAAGAAAGGTATAAATTATTTTTATTGCGAAAAGTAAAATTCGCAATGGTATATACAGAGAAATACGAATGAGCAGCGTCAATAAAAGAACAAAAAATGTCTCTTTTTCTCAGTTTAAAGCTGAAGGGGTTTTAAACACAGTAAAATGTGTAAATACAATTGTATTGTGCTTTGCGTTTGAAAATAAATTCGAATTTACAGAGAAGATAATAAGAAAAAATATTCCTCGTTTTATTTGCTTTTCTTACTTTCTTTGCTAACGCTTAGAAATAACTTTTGAAGTCTTTTATTTGCTTGTTTTGTCCTGATGTATGAGTGAATAGTAGTCCCACAGCAAATCATTTATATAAAAAATGTTATTAAAGTTGCATAATAATAAAAACGAAGAAAATTCAGTAATTCTTTTGATTAGTCTTGAGAATTGGAAAAGCCTTGAAGAAAAAATGAAATCCTGCTGCTAGCATTTTTCTATTTTGCTTTCATTCCTTTAGGACGCATTTTTGCAAATTGTATAAAATAAGACAGTCTGGAGGCTGTTCTTTGAGCTACTTTGTAATATGATGGCAAATAGAAAGTAGTTGCGTCATATCGTGCGAAAAAGAACTACCTGAGGATCATAATTCATAGTGGGAAAAGTTTATTGAGGACATTTTTGTTATAATGGAAAAAAGCAGCTGCACATCACAAAAATATTTAATTCTCATTTTTTGCAAGTTTAACTTGCGTGTCTGCTGATGAAGAAGAAAATCGCATGTTTAGAAAGAAGAAAGATTAGACAGAATAGCTCAAAAGTAGGTTAGCCATTTTATGTATTAAATCAATTATGTTTGAAGCTTGAAAGCTGGAGCAAATGGTTGGAAAGTTACTTTAGCTAGTCATTTTAAAGCTGGTGTCCCAAATCATGTTTATTTTTAGACAGGGAACAAAAGGTAAATGAAAAATGGGCAGTGTCGCTTTGCATTTTAGCCTTCGAAACTTCCTTTTCTAGAAATGTCATACGATTTTATTGCAGGAAAGTGCATAAACTAATGTTAATAATAAAATTAAAGCTGGACTTGAGACTGTCTCCATTTTAACTAGCTTCGAAATTGTTCTTTTGAGAAGGAATTAAAACAGAAAGTTGAATAGGTTTCTTAGAAAAAAGGATTTTGGTCAAGGAATAAGAAAAGGAAGCCGGCGGAGAACAATGAACAAAAAGTCCTTCACATATTAAAATCAGGACTTAAAAGGGTTAAAGTAAGACTTATGAAAAGACCTATCCAGTTAAGGTTGACTACCTGTTACTCTCCTTCCTTTATTATTCTTTCCGCCTATTTTCTTCTCCTTTCTGACTCCAACTAAATTGAAAAACTTTCTAAAATTCTAAAATTAGAAATGTTTAGTAGCCTTTCCTGGTTTGGTTTAAGGAATAGCATAACCGACAAAAACTTTAAACTGGAGTTGCTTTTAGTATTCCATTGTAAAGCTATTTGAGAAATCAAAGCGGACATGAAAAGGAAGTGGACACTATTGCTAATAACAATTACATTCGTATTCTTCATAAAACCCCTTTTTGTAATTCGTTTACAAAATAATCTGTCTCATGCAGAAAGCAAGTTCAGTTTCTAGAAAAACTCCAAAATGTCAAGTTCTCTCAACCTTCTTCACGGATACAAGCTTTACAAGCAATCGGAAGTAACTGTAACAGAGTACCAAGAAGAATAAAAAATGCGTTGCTGTATCCAATTCTCAAAGTACAAAGTACCCAACAGCTTTACCTGGAACAGGAAAAGAAGATGAGGAATATCTAGATCTCATCTCAATTTTGTTATATTGCATGTCAAGTAATGGAATCAATGCTGACCGGGAACATCACACTAAATATCATTACTTCCCATATTTTCTTGCTTCCTCAGCCTTTTTCATTTGCCTTTTCCCTTTCTCACCTTTTCTCCTTGATTTTCATTGTTATTTTTTGTAACGGTGTATCCATTCTTTTGAAGGTTTCAACAAGCAAAAAAGGTATCACCGTCACCGGTCATAATCACACATTTGATTTTCACGTGGCTTCTACGTGATCCACTTCTGTCCGTTGAATATTGGCTTGTTTTTTTTGGTGACGGAAGAAAAAAACGGCCTTATTTTTCAATAATCCGTTTTTCTGGTATTACCTTGAAATTTTGGAAAAAAACTTCATCCAAAACCAAAATCCACCACAAGAAAGGTCTTAGAGACAATATTGTATTTACAAAGCTTCTCAGACAAAATAGAAATACAAATCCTTAGTTTTTTCCTACTTTTTCTAGAAATGAAATGGATTTTTATGTTCTAAACTATCCAATGCATCGTAGGCGTAAAGTTTTCTGGCTCGTCTTGGATTTGAATTTCGCTTTGATTTGAAGATTAAATAAATACACGTGGACGTGTTCTGATCTTTCGTGCACTTTCCCGCTTCAATCAACCCTTTTTTCCAGGGTCCAGGTATAGATAGTTCAACTTTAGTCCAGATATTATTTTCATCTTCCTTTTTTACAGACTTTGGGCAAAGGTAAAAAATATCTCATGGGAATTGTCAAGAAGGAAAAATCCTTTCCTTGTACTTCTCTTGTCACCTTTCTTAACAACTTCCTTTCATGATCATCATCATCCTAACAGAAGTAATGGTAACGACATGGTTTTATGCTTTTTGATCCAATTTTTTATTTAAAACATTCAAAGGGATTTGCTTTTTGCTTTTAAGTCTTGTGTTTCTTACGTAAGAATGAATTATGCAATTATTTTAAGAAAAGATTTGCATTTTTTATCAACATTATATGCTTCCAGTTGTACATATTCCAGCTATGTGAATTGTGAAATTGTAAGAATTTACGTTAAAGTCAATACAGACAAAAATTGGAATATATAATGATCTGAATAGATTACTGTGCTCTGAGAATGAATGTTATTTTATCAGTTCTAAATATTTCAGGGGTAAACCGAGATGATTTCTTCCATTTCCTCATTAAATGTTATCTTTGTTTACCCACGTGAGAACGCGTACATTTCCCTCTGATGTTATTTACCTAACGAGGAAGTAGTTTAGATCAGAGAGCATCTCAAGTCTCCTCTCAACTCTCATGGCCATCAACAACAAAAAATGCTCTGCTGGTTTAATCTACTTGAAAGAAAACGGTTGAGTGAGTGAATAAAAAAGGATTTCTTGGAATTATCATGGAGGGAGATGGAATAAGAAGAGAAGGACATAAGGATTGAGTGAAGAAGGAAAAGGAGTCTTGAATGAGTTTGATGGAACTTTGAGTGAGTGAGAATGAGAGAATAAGGAAGGGACTAGAAATGTTCTAATATATGCCTATATTACCTATGTGTGTGAGAAGAAAGATTTCTTCTTTGTTTTCTTCACTATCTATAGCCCTTTATGCTCCTTAGCAAACCATTTTAATAGCTTGTTTGTAAAGTATTCACTACCCATTAAATCATCATAGAAATATTATTAACATGACATGGTTATGTTTTGTTTCTCCCATTCCAACTGAAAGAAGAGCAAAAATATTTTGCCAGGGGCTGTGAGTTGTCGTTGAGTGAAATGAAGAATGGAAGGATACACGGCAAAGTAAATCCTAACGGCAAAATTATTATGGTGATGATATGATTATGAGAAAACAGCTTGTTTGTCAAACAAGGGATACTTTTAGTTAGCGTTTCATATTACCCCCAACAAATTGCGTTTTCTCAAATATTTAAACATTTTTGCTCTTAAAAACAAACCAACTATGAAAGCAGTTCCAAGTATCCAAAAAAAGTTAATTTTTATTCTGTAGGAAACGTGCAAATATTTGACCGAGTTGATTAAAAATCGTGAAAGTCTTGCCATTGTCTATTATTCCAGATTTTTTATTGTAGCCTATTTTTTATTCATTGCATTCCTGAAAAATTATTTCTCAGAATTTTCAAAAACTTGTGAAGCTTGAGGCTAATATTGCATAGCTAATTTTTTACTTATCCATCAAGTTTAACTTAGCTACACCAAAGCAATTTACCAGCTTCCTAAGAGAGTCTCCAGGACTGACCTTCACAGTATTCACCTTTTCATATATTTTTTCATAAGTTATTCTCTCAGTTTAGAACTTGCAACTTTCTTTATCCTTTCTTACATAATAATATCTCCTTGTTGTTCAGCTCATTCCCTATGCGTACTACTGCGTTTAAGTTTTTCATTTTACGAGGGGAGACTGGAGAAGTTGATCATCTTTGCATTTTTTCTTCAAATGTTTATCCTTGAATTACTCATCTTTTTCACCTTCTTAAAAACATCCATTCAATTCTTTTTGATTTTCGATCCTTTTCATCTTCTACTTGGAAAACAATTCTTTTTCAAATTCCACCAATTCAGCCATACTTACACAATTCGTTTCTTCAATTTTAAAAGTTTTTATGTTTTTTCTCGCGAACTCATAAAAAGGGTAAAACTTTTACTTCTTCCATTTTAAATTCAACTTTTAAAAGTATTTCTAGTAACACAACGGACATAGGTTACTTTTTCATTCATATTCCATTCCACAAAAAGAGTTTTTATGTGCATAAATAAAAAAGTTGAAATTTTCACGTGTGTAAATTGATAATGTTTGCCCAACTCATTCACACAACATTCATTAAATAACAGCCCCACAGCGGAATGTATGTTAACCTGTGCCGTATTTTACCGTAAATTTTGTAATAGCAATCACGTAACCGTTTGAGAACCGAGTGTGGATCACGTCATGAATCATTTTCATGAGACATGAAAAACAGAAAAGGCTCTTAAAAGTAACCTTACTTGTCCAGGGTCTACCCTTGTTACTTTGCAAAAGACTTATTATGTAAGAAGAAACCACAAAGGAGAAAGAGATGAAGGGAATATAGAGGAATAAAATATTCTTTTTAAGTTCTTTTCCAAGTGAGAATTAGAAATACATGATGTTACATAACCTTGGACTTTTGCTTATTCTCCTGTTGATCTTCATGATTATGCACGGGTATGGATGAGGAGGTTGGTCCGTGAAAGGGCCTGGAAAATAGAATGAATACGTAATAATGACAAGACATGAATTGTGTGAATTGAAATTGAAGAATGAAAGAAANAAAATAGAATGAATACGTAATAATGATAAGACATGAATTGTGTGAATTGAAATTGAAGAATGAAAGAAAAGGAAATGGATATGACCGTGAAGAGAGAAAAATATGTTTTGTTCGTTTATCATCCGTATTTATCCGTTTGTACATTTTTTATGAATGGATTGGGCTCCGTTTGATGGCCTTGATATTGAAGAATGCTTTGTCTGAAATTAATTTAGAATGATCTAGCAATTTGCAAATTACATGAATACCCTTGGAAAATTCAAGGAAATAATTAAATTGATAAAGAATAGAAAAGAAAATAATTTTGCAAAATTACTCGCACTTGAAAAGATCAACAAATTTTTTCGCTTCCCACGCACATTTTAATAAAAATGACATTCGTTAAAATAGGATCAGCTTGTTTTGAAGCAGGATGTGATTAGAATAAGCCTTTGACAATAATTAAAAAAGATATCATTTCAGCATGAATGGATAGAATTTGAATGTAATGCGATATCATACAGTGACAGAAAAGATCAGACAAAACAGAAAAGGTAAATTTGATGTGCTTATATTTTAAAATTATTTATCAATTTAAAATATTACAAGAGAGAAAGGATAAAATCCATTTACGGATGGGATAAATTAAGCTTGTGTATAAAGTAGTTCATTATTCATTCATAATGATATTCAATTTTAATAATTTTGTGAGTGAGAGTATGAAATATTCGCAGATCCTTTTTAATTTAAACTCTTTTATGCAGTTCTGATTGTGATGATAATTATTATAATTTTTTATGATGTGTGTGTGAGTGATGTTATTTTTAAAAGGGGAGACCGATTAAAAAGGAGAAGTTTGAGAAAGGAAGTAAGTACAGGGAAGGAAAGGAAGATTTTGAAAACTGAAGTCTTCTTTTTTATCTTCTTTTCTTCCTCAACTCTACTATGGAGAGGTTTTGAGTGTATCTTTTTGCTTAGAATGCAAAAAATTGTATAAAAGTTTTACAAAAAGGGTGATTGCGTGCTCAAGTGCTCTTAAAAAAGGACAGATTTTATATATTTTGGTTGGTATAGGAGAATATGGACTGCAGATTTAAAAAGGGAAGGAAGGAGCAAGGCAGAAAAAGTTTGTGAGCGTTTGGTCTAGTTTTTTTGTGTAATTTTGCGTTATTTACTATGAGAGGTCAATAGGGCTCATTTTGTATTCATTTATGGAAAATAAGTTTCAATTTTAAGAAAAATGTAAACGAATAAGGCACATAGGCTGTAAAGCAGTCAAAAAATCAATTTGTGAGGATTTTTTAGTGGAGGGAGTGGAGGGAAGGATATTTACTTAACCAGTATTTCGTGTATCGTCTTTTTGCAATTTTGCACATTTCTGTTTATCCTTTTGCATTTTATTGACTCTACAAGGAAATCCGCAAACAATGAAATAATTTTGTACAAGATTATCCAATTTAGATGTTTATTTGCATTACGTACTTAACACCAAACACGACTAAATTAAAAGGTAGGTTACCGGATTCTGTCTAAAATGTCCTAATTACTTACCACCTTAGGCTAGATTTCCAATAGAAGCCGGATTCTTGCTTTTTTAAAAAATGGTATTTTGGAAGCGTTTATCACATTTCTAGTTGTTAGATTGGATACAAAGATAAGCCTAAGGTTTAACATGTTTCTAAATTGGATTTTATCGATGACTTAATGGAATTTGCGGATTACGAATAAAGAATGTGGTACACGAAGAAGGAATCCCTTTTTGTAAAAAATTCCCACGGCCAAGGCCACCTTTCAGACCAGATCAGAATAGAAATGAGGAAAGAATTTGAATAAAATGCATTTTTTCAAAGTGTACTTATCTAAACTTATGTACCTGCAAATTCTTGTTTTGTCTTGATTTGAGTAACAATGTAGTAATCACTGTTTGTAAATGTACCTGTGTCTTACCATCGTTTTAAAAAACATATTTCATTTCCCCTATTGTATTCAACAAACTTACTCCCCATTTTAGGTACTTTTATTACGCAATCTTTCAAAAACCTTCAATAATACTTAATTTGCTGATTTCTTAAACAAAAGAGTAATTGCAGACAAGATGAAGACAAGACCGACTAAATATGAGTCACCTTTCTTTTATTCTTTGTTTGTGCAAAAAATGCACACAGAAAGTACCTGTTGACTGGCTTATCCTGTTGATGAGTGAGTACCTTGCAAAAGTTACAAAAAAGAGCCCAACTCGGTGGTAACTTATTAACTAAAATTACTATCTTTTATTGTACAGCTCCCCATATAGTTCGCAAATTTTCATCTTGCCTGCCTAATTGCTTTTTATCAGATCAATTTCTGCAGATATTTGGATTGTGTCATTTCCTAAATTTTTACCTTAAAAAGAAGATTGTGAGTGGGACGTTTATTTTATTGTCGATGATGTGAATTGAGCTTGAGTAGGTAGGAATAAAAAAGTAGTATGATGGCGATGATTATAATAATAACGTACTTTTTAATTGTTCTTTCTATTTCGCTTGCTGTCGTAAATTGCAATTTTGCTACTAGATCAACTTGAGTGAATCCTGTTTCGCCTTTTCTTTTGTAGTAAATTTGTAGGTGTGGATTAGTCATTCTTACACACAAACAAAGTGTAATTTTGTTAGTAATATCTAATAATAATGTGCAATTTGATCAAATCAAAATCAATTCTTTAATGTGGGGTTACAGAAATGTGAGTGAGCTCATTCAAAACATTTTGTCAGCTTTTTTGTTTTGACAAAGTTTATAGATCCTGATTATTATTATTATTATGAGCTATTCACTAATGCCAAACTGTTTCTTGTTCTTATCACTTGAAGATAACAGCAAGAAGCCGTCGGCTACTGGGATTTGATATATAAGCCAACATTTATTATATCTTAGAAAAATATGCAGGAATTTGTAACTTCCTACAAGTTTTCTAACGAATTGTACAATTAATAACTAACCTAGGCCGTTTGTCTCCCCTCTAAAGCGATAATAACAATATTTTAGCACGTTTTCACTTTTTCCTAAATAAATAAAATGAATTAGAAACGTATAATGTGTATCGTCGTGATTAGATTATGATACGATCAATTAATAGGAAGAACTGAGAGGTTTGAGTCTTGAAGCTATGCAGGTTTTTGTTTTAAGGATTGACCAGTGGCTGTGGAAAAGGCTCTCGAAACTTCAAAATATCTCATCTTAACTGTCATGAATCATATCTGTTTATGAATGAAGGACATAGCAATTACTGTCATGAACAGGGAAAACTTGCTTTCTTCCTTCCCCTTCTCTTTCCTTCCTTTTAAACCCATTACAAACCAAAAAAAAATGCGTAGAAATGTTAAACTGTAAAAATAAATAATGACAGAGTAATGAACAAGCCTCTCAGTTTGCCTTTTGTACTCTGCTATTAAATCTCACTTTATATATCAAAATCACACAATAAAAGTTTCAAGCACGTTGGGGATGTTTTTGCGAGATTAATAAATTTTCAGGGAAAAGTACGTGGAAAGAAGGAAAACGTGACAAAAATTTTGTTAAATCTCATTACGCATATTTTACTCAGCAAAGAAGCTGTTGAGCAGAAAAAGTAGGAAAGACAAAGGAAAAAGTCTTGTCATTGTTTAAATTTAAATTTTTTCATGCCCCGATTCCTCCTCCGATCCGGGGACATGGTTTCAAAGCTTAAACAAAGAAAGTTTAATTTTCTTTTTAACTTTTAAATAATTAAAAGGATTAAAAGAAGGAAATAAAGGACAAAAAGCAGCGGCGGCAGAAGCACCTGCCTTTTCTTAAAATTGCAAAAAATGAGTCTTCAGTTTTCTTGCTCATCTCTTCGTCTTTTGTAGTATTTTTTAACAAGAACAAAACCCAATTTTCGGTGGCTGCATCTGCACACGCTAAAAACATTCAAAACAGGTTTGCATTTCTAAAGAATATTTTAAGAGATGCAAAAATGAAAACGATGGGTTTGATCTTGATTGCAATCCTCATCATAACGATACTTTGCACATATTCGTCATTAAT
>JAHZNK010000629.1:0-10026 GCA_027744615.1 Lepidocyrtus cf. nigrosetosus NNG-2020 | reverse complement strand
GATGGCAATGGGAAGTCGTTTGAAATGAAGTATGTAGTACAAGCTAACTCACTCAGCCTAGAGGATATATATAGTGAATCAAGACTCAAGCCGAACCACAAAACTAATTAATATCTACCTGGATATAATTGTTAGGAAAGTAAGCGTTAAAAGGGTTTATCAATCTTGATAATTACCTACTGTAAACTTTATAGACAAAGAAGAAGAAACTATATTGATGCTTACATAATAAATAGTTTACGTTACTGTTGTAAGTTTTCACTTAAATTTTGGAACATAATCTCTAAGCAAAGAAACAACAGTATACTTTTTTACTTTCATACTTTACCTTTTACCAATTTTCCAATTTATTAATCCAAAAAGCAGCAAAATATTAGCATTAAGTAGAGAAGATGAAAACAATTTCTGTCACTTCATTCACCTCCTTAATTGAGCAAACATATAAATATAAAATTCAGCCATGAACCATGATCAACCTAGTTAGTGTATTAGTTGCTAAAGGTGTCGTTAAAAAAGTTGAGTTGAGTTGACCCACCATTGCCAACTAGTTTTAAGAAAGTTTGTCATTAGCATACAAGTTTCATATATTAACATGATATTGTACGCTGTTACTTAATTTTCTTGTGACTAGCGAAAAATCTGAAAGTATATTCGGTGAATATTTTTCCTTATGGAACCACACGTAAACCAGAATGTATATTATGGAACGTTGAAATGTATTTAGACTTTTATGGAATACGGAAGTATGACTGGAATAATTATTAAATGTGTGGCATGTATTCCGTCGTCTAATTACTACTTTGAACGTCTTTGCATTTGTCACAAAATGACAGATTATAGTAAACATTTTTCATATATAATTACGGTTAATTTCTCGTAATTTCTCAATAGCTCAATGAATTGCTATTATGTGATAAAAATCGATGACGTGGTTCATGAATTTCTGAAGAACTCACAAGACTGGGGGAAGTTTGTTTCATTTGCTGGTTCTGAATATTGTAAATTTTTAAAACGATTTTAGTTTAACTAACGTATTATACCAAATACAATCGTAAATGAGAAGAAGGCAGAGCCGATGCATTTTTGTTTAGCCTTGAGCAAAAAACCTTTAAAGCACATGACAAATATATCGATACGATTTTGTTCACAATTGCCAATTTATTTTGGCCATGTCACGCACGTATTTTCATAATCTGACAAAGCGATTTTTGCCTCTCCTGCACCTGCCACCACAAAACTACCTAGCTGAAGTTAGGCTTTGTCCTACAATGGTGCCAACTGCCAAGGACCAGGACGCAACCCCTCTGTCCAGTTTGTTTTTATTGCTAGAAATCATGACATTGACTCAAAATACATTTTAAAACACGCTGGCAGGAAATGAAAACAAAGCTGAGGAGGCATTCCATCAAAATCAATTTTCCAAGCATGCAATTGGTTATAGTTTCATATGCAGAAGATAAGCACACAAACTAAACATATTTGGATAGAAACTGTTTTATTGCATTGCAAAGCAATAAAATAAATAAAAATTCAGATCATTTCTTAAATTGAAAAATTATTTCATTCGATGATCTCTTTTTTTCCTATTCCACGCTTTCTTTGGACTACAAAACAATCTTAAAACATGTCGTATTTTTTAATAAAGGCAAAAGTAACTAATGGAGTTTTAGCGTCGGTATAAAAGTATAAACATCTTTTTCTCATAGAAAACCAAAAATAATACTGAATTTGAATGAACCCTATGCTGCTTATAGACTATTTGCTTTGGAAGGAATAAGCAATTTTTATTTGCTTTTTGAAGAACCTCCGATGAAATATTCCATATTTTCGGCTTTCACTTTTCTCAACAACTGTCTTCAATAATAAATAATAGTAAAGTTCCTGTGCATCATGGGAAACCCAAAATTGGAAATGGATTGACAGATTTTGTCGAAGTTTGGCAGGAACGGTTAGGTGAAAGCAAAACTGAGTTTTCGTGATGATATCTATATGTCAACGATTCATTTAGATTTTCTTATTACTATTGGCTAGTATTATAACTAAGCGTTGACGTTATATGCGTTTAGATATTCCATCCTAGTTGTGGTGATGTGCGGTATTTATAGACCTTTTCCTGTAATAGTATTCTATAATCATTTTTGACGGCAACCGGATAACAAACATAATTGACGTAATGAAACTTTTTTTTTCAGATAAACGAACAAAAACTTTGATTTCCCAGAGTGTTTCATTGTCTCTTGAAACTTTTTTTTTTCAGATAAACGAACAAAAACTTTGATTTCCCAGAGTGTTTCATTGTCTCACATTTTGTTGTTTCAAGTTTTCTTTATCCAATTCTTTCTTTATTTTCTACTTTTTCGTTTCGGTTTCGCAAGTGCCAAGCTTCAGGTAATCTGAAAAATGTTTTTCTTCAGTCTTTATATCTTGAAATCATCTTCGTAATAAAAAAGTAGAAACTGTCTTATTTGAATATATTTTTTAAAAAGTTTAATTTTCTACCTTGTTCCTAATATTTCATGAAAATTTTTAACCCTAAATGTAAATAAGGTCGCCTTAAACATGCTGACTGTAATAAAAAAGTTTAAATTTTTTGTTTACTTATCCTTTATTGCATGCTAGAAGTTTTTTTATTCAGTGTCCTTGCTAGTTTTGGCATAATATTATTGACGTAGTCGAGCCATCAACTTACCCAAAATTTTAATTCTTAGAATATGACGAAAGCTTCAATGCTCAAAGTTCTCATCTTGACAGCAATAAGCTGAGTTTTGAGCATGTCATTCGAAACATAGTTTAAAGAAAGTGGTTGAACTTATGTTAGTTAACTTGAAATGAGAAAATTCAAGTGGAGATGGATAATGTCCTTAGGGTTGCGGGATTATAGAGAAGTAAGTGGTTTCTAGAGCACAAGAAGGCCTACTTCATCCCGGCAAAAATTTCACAAATGGATGAAATGAGAAAGGTAAAAACACAAGTGACAAACTGATACCTGTGAGATAAAACAGCTTCTCCATCTACTTTAATGCCTGTTCCAATCCAATTGTTCCTTCTACCTCGTATTGTAGTTAGCTATTGGTATTATACTCTGTCAAGAAGTGATAAGTTTGTACTTTTCGCTTTTTTCTTTTCCCTTATATTTACCAATTATCCCGGAGACTTAGTTATCCTCGTAGTTCAATCATTGTCAAAGTGGTTCAATGTTTCTCTAATCCGTCATACAATTTGGAACTTTCCCTTTTGTTTACAAAGAGTATACTTTCATCGTGAGTACTAAAAGCAAAATTTGGAAAGTGAACGAAAGGTTGAAGAAAATAACTTTTTGTCAAACGTCTGTTTGCTTAATGCCGTCTCGTGTAATTTTAAACTACCTTAGTGTGTGTAATACATATTTGCAAGGGGTTGGTACTTTTATGAATGGTGAAAAGACAACACAAAATGTATTTCAGACTTTTCTTTTGAATTTATTTCGACTGTTACGTTAAAATGATATCTCGCAACATATTCATTAAATACATTTATGGACATATGGAGATTCATTTAAAGGCATCTTTTACTTAACTTTCATATTGTGTAAATTCAAAGCAATTTTCCTAACAATAAGTCGGGAAACAATGTGTGATTTTGTGCTTTTTTGGGACACGGGTACTTTCACTTCAAAGCCTCTAGGTCATTTTAATATGACTTCTGTTACATTATTAAGACAATGCAAAGATATTTATTTACCTAACAAAAGAAGGACAATTTGCTCATGTAGGTTTTAAACCCTACATGTACAAAGTATCTCAAACGTCATTTTCAAAAATACTTCAAAAGGGAAAAGTTACTTTATTTATTTGACAATTTCACAGATAATGATGTGCCAAAAGAAGCATAGAAAAAATATTTCCACAACTGCTTCCTGGCCATTGAATGCAGTAGTTATGCTTCACAGCAATGGGAACAACAGTTCTACTATAATCGGACTACTGTTGTGAAAAGCAGATATTTCGCAGCTATGAAAATGAGCAGAGATATGACAACGGGTGAAAAATAAGAAATTCTAACGTGTCCTGGCCTGGCCAGGGCAGGGTTGCAATTTACTTTTACATTGAAGCAAAAAAGGCGTGCTGTAATAGCTATAGTAGGTATACTCCAGTCAAAATCTTTTCACTTTACTTTAAATTGCAAAAACGAAGCATGAAATGATGCACAGAAAAATCTAAAAAATGAAAATAATGGATAAAGGGTGTGGTTCTTGGCGTCATCAAAACCGTCCTCAACTAGCTTAGTTTTCAGGCGTACTTTTACTTCATGTTGATAAGCAAAGTTGTCATTAAACATGTCATTACATTTTACATTTTAGCGTTAGTCAGTTTTCCTACATGATTACTTCTGTTTCTGTTTATAGAGTGGGTGGTGGAAAACTTGTCTACGGCTGGCTGTGGTATTTGGAATTTTAATAAACTGTCATATGCATTTATATTACTGAATTAGTTTTTCCTTTTCTGTTTTTTGTAAACAAATGTGACCGCAAATATGAGAATCATTTTATGATGAGGAGAACAAGCCTTAAAGGAAAGTTGATGGGTTGTCGAGGAAAGGAAGGAAGCACATGTTTCTAAAAAGAGTTACTTACTCTAGTATAACACTACACCAAGCAGGCATAGCTTTCAGGCTGATCATGATTCCCGTCACTTTGCAACTGCTCTACATTCGTTAAGCTACTACTTTTACATGCAAATGACAGTTGAAAATATTTTGGCAGCTACTTTCTCATGTCTAATAGTCGTGTGTAAATCTCCTGGTACAAAAATGAATGCAAACTTGGTAACTGATGGCGAGAAGCTTCATTTTGTTTTGTCAATCTGTAGTATACTTCTTGAATCAATTTGTTGGAGAATGCTGAATTTTGATTACACAATATGGTTTCTGCCTCCAGGTATACTAAAACATACGAAAATTAATCCATCCGAAGGGGAGATAAGTACTGGGAAGATGGTTTTCTTGAATAATCAATATAATGCTGACATGAATGAGGTTCGATTCAATAAGATCAATACATGAAGGCTGCTTACTAGAACAGAACTTTTATCCAGCACAATCTTACAAATCCAGTTGTTAACGTTTTCCCTTAAATTTTAAAAATAAACCTCCCCCTTGATCAATCCATTACAGACCTTGTTTATTTATAAATTACTAAACATTTGCCAATATAAATACTTTTAGAACAGCTCTGAGACTTTTAATTTCATCAAGCAAATTTTTACTACGGTACGGTACACAGGTGAAAAGATTCTTTTATGCCAGATTCGTAGTCAATTTTTAATAAAAAGTAACATAAATGGGTTTTGAACTTTTTGTGCAATTTTTGTTTTGAAACGAGTGCTTGCAAATAAGTATTTCAGAAAACTCGTTTTTTAGCCATGGTATGTGTAGGTACTTTTCTCCATTTTTCTTGCCTTCTTTTTTGCACTTTTTTAATATTCTGTAGAGTTTACAACTTGAGAAACTGACTTGCATTATTACAGAATAGAACAAAGAGTAATGCAGGGGAATGAGCAAAACATGTAAAAAAGTTGGGTCTGGTGATTGTCTGGTTCTTATTAAAGTTACAAAAGTTGGAAGAAAAGGAAGCACTATTTTTGTTGAAGGAGCCATTTGTGTTGTTGTCTTCGCTTCGTTATTCTTTCTCCATCGTCTATCTTTTGTCGTTTGAGGAAAGCGCGTGGCTTGGTGTGCACTAAATTTTGTTACTTGTGAGATGACATCACTTCGTATAACTGACTCAGTCGGAAGAAAAAGAGCCTTTTTTGTATTCCATTTTCTTTGTCACATCCTCTATTTCTACTTTTTATATTGAGTAATACATAAATAATGAAAAGTGTGACTCCTTTCTCAGCGACTCTAAAAATGATTCATGAGGTCACGAACGCGTAGGCAAAAATATAAGTTTGCCATACTCATACTGTAAGATTACATACAGTGGGTAAAGTGAGATTTATTAAATAAAAATATTCCATTATTTTGCATTTATGCAAATAGTATTGCTGATATTACCGATTAATGACGTGTGCGGTGTGAGTGGATACACATTGCATAAAAATATGTATATCCCTGAAACTATTTTAAATTTTTATAATACTAGCTGCGGCGCAGCGGCGCGTAAATAAAAATATGATTCATTCAAACATTGTTTGTACAAATTTGTTTTTGCAAATCGGGTAATGTAGGTTAGATTTTTCTGTATGTATTCGTTACCGACTCCAAATTATTAACAAGTGGAGCTACATAAAAGAGTAGATAAAGTGCACGGTTTTCCATTCAACTACTTTACTTGTAATGTGTGAAGTTAGAAGTTGTGGATAGTGGAATTATTAATATACACGTATTCTAGCTCGCACTTGAATTCGCATTAAATTCTCATAAATATAAAATGTTAGTAATGCGGTTTTATTTTAGCATGTGACTGACAACATTTTTAGCAAGTTACACATACAAAACATCCTATCCAACATATTGTATGTCAAAACAAATATCCTTTGCCAAGCAGTTAATAATTTTGACCTAACCAGGATATGTTTTAAAGTGGCACGCAGAACAGATCAAACTAACCAACAACAATGAGTTTTTTTTAAAAAAAACTGTGTTGACTAAAATGTGCTTGACATGACATGGTCATCGACCATTAGCATTGATTAAGGGTATCGCTCACTCCAAATGTCTGTATCGTAAAGAGCAACTGCATGGAACAAATAACTGTCAAGGGACTGTGAAAATGATGAATGAACGTGTCATTGATCCATGTCTTGCCATTTTATATACTCATCAGAAATGCAAAGAAGTGTTTTCAAACTAAATTATTATGCTGAAACATAGTCTCTGGTGTAGAATAGCTTCGATTTCTAATTCGTTTTTTTCACATACGTTTGAAAGTCTATATGATCATGATAATTTCGAATTCCTTGTATTACCAAGTACAACAATATATTGGATGATTACAAACTTTCACAAAAGTGATGATGGAAACTGTAAAGAAATATACTGTATGGAAGTATTAGAAGTTCTTTTTCTCATCAATACTGTAAATTCAAAAGCGAAAAGTTCAGTGTATTCATTGCATTACTCAGCAGGTTCCAACTAATGAATGCTGAAGGCATTTCTTCTTAAAGACCAACTTTCTCAACACGTTAGGTGGAAAACTGAGGCAATATCAAGTACTAAACTATGGAAGTAATAGAAGAAACACTAATACAGAGCAGAATTGTCTGCCCTTTTGCCATTAGCTAATTAAAATTTGTTTTATCATTGAAATATACTGAACTGAATGCACAATGATACTGTGAATATATAGCCCACAGCCTATTCATTCGTATTCTAACAACTGCTTACGGACTAACTCATTATGCATAATATTTTAGATAGTTAACAAGCATAATATTTGTTACCCTAAAAGTTCACGATGGCTAATGGTTGCCCATGTCAAAAGTCAAATGGTAAACATCGGTGAAACTCAAGACCAGGAGTCAAATTCCTTAGTTCCTAATCATTAATCCTGTTTCCTGCTTTCCTACTATTGATCCGACTTTATGTAGCAAGAATAATATT
Source organism: Lepidocyrtus cf. nigrosetosus NNG-2020 (assembly GCA_027744615.1). Lineage (NCBI taxonomy): Eukaryota > Metazoa > Arthropoda > Collembola > Entomobryomorpha > Entomobryidae > Lepidocyrtus > Lepidocyrtus cf. nigrosetosus NNG-2020. The sequence continues at coordinate 2,445 of JAHZNK010000629.1, read as the reverse complement.
TTAGAAAAGAATTAAATTGTCTGCTATTGCATACCAAAATCCCTTTTGACTTTCATTCTCGGAGAGGAAACTCTTTAATAAAAGCAGTAACAGAAGTAGACAATCAAATTAATAGTTTCACTATTATTATTATTATCACTACATATCAGTCAGTTTCCACCATGCAAGCAAACCAATCAAGTAAGCACGTTTTCGTCGTAGTAGAGAATAAAGGAAAGCATGCATGCATAATGGAAATAGCAATCTGTGTTGTTTAAACATTTTCATAGTCGTTACGGTTTACTTATTGCTTTCCGACTGCCCTTTTGACCTAGTAAAGACAAACAAAGAGAAAGCAAAGTCTTTTCATGTTTTCAATACTGCTCTGGGCACGAAACTTATTCTTTTGTTTTCCTAAAGCTGTAAAACGCAAAGAAGCAATAGCAAATGCAAAAAATAAGAATTTGTGAAAATTGCTCCTTTCCAAACAGATTTATGTTCTACTTCTTCTGTTTTAAAATTGCATGTCTCTGCTTTCTACTTAAGTATCCGTGTATTATTTTCTTTTAAAACTTTCAATTAAAATATCGGGTATACCTTCCAATTATATTTAAAGTGGTTATTAGCAATGATTTGGTAATGTTCTCTTCTTCAACAAAAAATTGATGCTGACGATTTAAAAACTTTTTCCAAAAAAAACTTTTCTAAAATGCAAATAAGAGGGCTTGGCGGAGGCAGAAATATTTGAAAAATCAGCAGCAAATCCAAGTCACAAAGTGATTTGTGTAAAAGCGAACAAAATGCAATGTTTCTATACATTGTAAACTACCTTTCCTTATTGAAGCATTTGAAATGGTTATGTAATAGTTAAGACTTTCTGTTCCTCACATTAGTTTTTTCTAACAATGGAGGTGCCATTGAAGTTTCACGGAGTAATATCAAAAATGTTTCTAAAAGCCGTAAATTGAGAGATTATTTTTACATTCAAAGCACAAATTTGTTCGGGATACTAATGTCAATTTTTCAACTTCCAATTTCCTTCAAGTGGTCAGGGGAATTTTCTCCTCAGAATTACTTACCTATGTACGTGATCTAGCGTAAAAGCAACTACTGGAGCCATAATTTATGCATTTGATATGCCCTCTAAGCTATTTTATAGGCATTATGATGACAACTGACTTTATGTGACTCTAAAAAACTAAAAACGGCTTCGAGTTTTAGGTTACGAGAGCTTCTCCTTTCACAACATTTTAAAGTATTATCTCCTTTCATTGTTCAATTTAAGTAGTTATAAACAATTCCTTTTGGTTATAACTAGAAACTAATAATTTACATTTCAAAAAGTGAAAATGAAAATATTATTTTTTTCACTAACAGTAACGAAACGGGTTCAACTATGCGATCCCATCTATGAAGGTGAGCGTTCAAATTATTTAAACTAGGTCAAGTTAAAATGAACAAATGAACAACCCATAGCTAATTAAACCAAGCACTACTATTAAAGACTTTATTGTCAGCTGAAAAAGAACTTTGTTCTTGACGTATCCCATACTTTCATTACAGGACTATAACAGTTCATTTCATCACATTTCATCATCGTATTTACCTTAATCGTTGAAAGAAAGAGTGCGCAGTTTGTTCAGTTATTTCAAAAAATTACCAAGTTTCATTCCAATACAAATATATGAATTCCAGTGGAAGATATTTAGTTTGATAAGCTTTTTGGCCCACGCGTACTCCCGTTAATGAAATATATTGAATTGCTTTCATTAAATGGCCATTTAAAATTTGCATCAACATACAAAACACAAACAACATATTATATCTACATAAAATAATATTAAATGTTGAAGAAATATTAGCTAACTTTAATTTCTTTTTGAAGTCGGATGCATATAATTCATAGTACTAACGTTAAGTGCATGTTTTGCCAACAGCACCAAACTTCATCCTTTTATCCTATTTTGAATTTTATACTTTCTTTTAATGTTTTTATCGTGCTTTATTTTCCAAGTTTTGCATTCTAATGGTAATAATGAAAATTAAATTAATTTCATTAATGCAAGGTCTACTATAAGCAGGACCTTAGTCGTTAACTAAAGTACAACAGAAACTCTTTTTACCTTTCACCAGGAAGGTATAACAAACTAGGTTTTTAGGATCCAAAGTGTGGGAAAGTGTCGAAAGAGCCATCTCAACCATTACAAGCGGAAATAAAAAGGCTTGTGTGGAGATGCTAGTTTATAGCACGACTTGATGGTGCAAGTAGGCAAGTAAGTGCACGAAAAGTGCAAAAAATGCTGCTGAACAAAGCTTTCCTTACTTTCTTTGTTAAAGAAAAAATTCCTAAATATACAAAAACTATAATCTGTTCATGATATAAGTTAATAGTTGTCTTTGTCATTCATTTTTCTAGTCAAAGGCAATAACCCTCAGCGTATTTAAACTGGTTTTTATGGATTTTCT
>JAHZNK010000628.1:0-11543 GCA_027744615.1 Lepidocyrtus cf. nigrosetosus NNG-2020 | reverse complement strand
ACGGCTGCAGTCACACACATTTTTTAAACCTATTCAAATTTGACAGCCTGGGCGTAATTATTTAATTGGGAAAGGAATTTTTCATATTTTTTAGAAAGCGTGACTGGATACTGAATGATGTGTTTTGACAAGAAATATAACACTGCCTCTTCATTCCCTAAATTTTCAATGAAGTCTCTTTAACAAAGGACAAATTTAATTAAATTTGAACCTTTCTCTAATTATAATAGTAATAAGTTGAATTTAAAACGAAAAAATCAGGGTATTAGTACAACAATTGTCATTGAGTAATCGAATGCACTTTGAACAATCACCTCAGGCTTTAAATACTAAACAAAAAAATTGAAATTTGAGAAGGAAAGGAAAAAATGCAGAGGAAATGTTTTGACAGAGAGAGAATTGGTAATAATGGTGTAAAGATAAACCTTGTGATTAGCTGAAATTTAAGCTTTTTTGTTTGAATCTCACTTCCTTTCGTGTTAAAAACATAATCCAGTTGGATATGTAATAAATTATTAAAAGCTCCAGAGAGAATTTTAGCGATTGCAGCATTTAGAAGGAGCAAAGTTAACTACTTAAGTAATAAAGTATTGATCGCGTCTTCTTAGACATTTATAGTAGATAGCGGCATAGCGGTTGGATTACTGTAAAATGTCGTTTAAATCTATCGGCGCATTTTGTGTCTGCTGCATTATTTAACTTTAAATTACAGGTTGTTCTACAAATTGGTCAAGATATTATCAACCGTTTTTGAAAAAATGAATAGATAAAAATGAACAACTCTTAAAAAGCTGCGTTTTTTGGTGACAAAAACTCGTGGCATGAACATCATCATGTCTCCTCGATTTTGCTTTTGACACGACCAATTATCCAGATAATGACGGTCTTTGCATTCTTTCTTTTGTCCATTATTTCTTCCGTGGAAGAAATACTGAAAAATAAAAAGGGTTTTATGAAAAAAATATGAAAAATAGAGCTGCAGTAGAGTTGACTACCTCCACAATTATGGGTTGCGTCCCAATGAAAAAAGAATGGGAAGGAAAATCTATTTTTCCGGTTTTATTGTTAAAGCTGAGCCAAAACCTGTGGTACGCTCTTTGAAATAAATTCGTTTCTGAAGTAGCAAGCGGCGGCAGCGGCATCCCATCATAATTATATAGTGGAACAATAGGCAGAGGTTCCGCTTTACACGAACGGATAGAATATGATAAGCCAGCCAATAAAAGAGGATTATGTAAAGAAGGGGGACATTTCATCTAATGATATGCATGTTCAATAATTATTGTCAATGGATGAAGTAGAAAAAACGATTAGCTGGCTCACCAGTGTTGGTAGGAATGATGCTAACACATAATGTTATTAATAGTCAAGTACCAGATACAAGGCCCACATTGTTTTAATAAAATTAGTTAGTGTAAAATGTAACGGTAAATAATAATAATAAATAACAATCACAATTATTATCATTGCGGCATAATGGGCTTATACAGCTTAGGACACGGGCAGTTAATTTGCATTATCATCGTCCTTTTTTAAAGTTTACATTTGAGAATTGAATTGCTGCAAATTTAAATGGAACGTATGATAATGATTGTGTGATGGGAGGGCGAATAATGACCGTGTCTAATTTTATACACAGAATAGGACATCACTAAAATAGAAAGGGACATTTTATTATGATTATGCAAATGGATTAAACATAGTGAGTGAGCTCACTGGCCAAAAACGTGAATTCCAATTTTGTAAATGTAATTGTCTAATTAATTAATGGGGACAAGCTTTTAATTGATGTTGATTTGTAGCTTTCCTCGTTTGCTGGTTTATACAGGGGAACGAGGAGAGTGGCGAAGTGACAAAAATATATATTAATTAGGGAGAGAGTTATGGCGGAAGTGATCAAATTATTTTTGCTTCAAGCAGATAATGTTTTGTTATGCAGAGAGTTCCTATCTTTTGACTACTCGGCTACTACGAATGGCTATTCTCAACGAAGAAAAACGTTGAAGGAAGTCCCAAAAAATCATTGTACTGGTGTTCTGCTTAAAGTTGCTTTTCATTTGTTGTTGTACGGATGCTTGTTTAGAGATAACAAAGTTTTAAAAAATTAATTACACTAATCATCAACTCCTCAACAATGAGAAAACCCTGCACAGTGGGGAGTGCAGTGGGCAACAATAATGAAAAGAATTAATTTCAATTAGTGTCAGAAGAAACGCAGTTACTTCAGCAGTGAGTAATGTCGTGTTGCACTCATCAAGAGGATGAAGACGATGACAAAGTACCAAGTTGGTCATTTTTCTAATGACAGTAATAAAATGATGAGTTGAGATTGATCATTTTTACAAGCTAACGAGGCCGTGTTTACCACTTCACTAGTTTCCGTAGATTTATTTCAAATAATTTGATTAAAAATCATGCAACGCATAATTTTTATAGTGATTTTATATAGGGCTCACGGCCTGGAATTACATTCATTCTTTATTAAATTAAGTTTTATCTCTTTAAAGAATGAACAATCACGAGGAGTCACCCTTTTATTATTATGCAATAATAATAATATGTAAATGCATTCCATTTCTCGCTGCCGCAAACGCAGCCACACAAAAATGTGCTTAATTAAGGGTAAAAAATCTAAAAGTGATAAATTTCTCTGCCATTTCACTGTCCAGAGAAAAGAAAGAAACAATAAAAAATATTGCGTTTTTGTTCTTCTGTTTCTTTGCCCGCTTTAAAGAATGTAATATGCTTGGTACCATTATATGCAAATTAGTTTCACTAAAAAGAGGCAGTTGAGTGCAATAAAAGCTATTTAAACGAGATTTTTATTTCTCCCTCCATTCTCAATTCATTCATCTCCATTCACTCCCCACTTTTTTACAAAGACATTTCTTTTTTACTTTACAAGAATAGTTTCGTATTTTTCGGATGTCAATGAGGCGGAAAATCAAGGAGAGAAAGGGAGAAAAAATTTAATGGGCGTAGCTTATCACTTGACTGTGCATTCTGCTGGCAAAATAAGGCTTGGTTTGGTAGGGATTTGATGATGGCAATCGTTTGGTATCGATAAAACAATAAAATGAATGAATTCATAAAAAGATGTACAATGTTGATAAGCTATATTTTTAATTTCCATATTGTATATACAATGTCTGAATGCATAATGCATAAAATAGTTAAATTTATGCTAATTGTCAGACATTACTCTTATATTTGTTTATAAAATGTGATTATGCACGAGTTTTATTATCCATTTGTTTGCCATTTTGTTTGATTTGCTGCCGAAGATGATGATATTGTTGACGCGGCGTCACTCCTGCTCGATTCGTATTCTGCTCTCACTTTTCTTTTTTCAACTCTCCAAATTAGGCTCATCCGTATTATAAATAAAAAAGTTTTTGCCATTTTTGGACAATTGTGAAAATTAACAAAGAACTGCAAACAATAAGCCCTCTCAAGATTGAATTGCGCGGACAACTCTTTGTTGAAATAGATAAAAGGTTGTTTGCAGTCAATATAATATCATGATCAAAAAATAATAACTTTTTGCACAAGGTAATTTCTAAGTGATTTGAAATGGATACGGTATTAAATTATAAAATAAGAAAATTAGAAAAGATTATGATGGGAGGATAATAGATTGAACAGTGAAGTATTGATTGGAATTGTATTTTAATCAGTTATAAAAAAAACTCTCGATTGTTTAGTAAAGATTGGATTGGGTCACAAATTAAGAGAGCGAAAAGAGTTAAATTGGCGATATGATGATGAGTTATGGTGTGAGCGTCACCCTCCTCCTACTCCAATCCTAAAGAAATTGTATTTTTGCAAAGGGTATATCAAAAGAGAGTCATGTTGCCAAAATGAATAGATTAAAAAGACGCGATAACTTATTTGTTGATGATGAGGATAATTATTTGATGTCGCCTGTGGTCAAATTAACGGTCAGCCAGCCTGAGAGTGTGTCTGTGTGTGTATGTGGTAGTGGTCAGTGCAGCAGCTGCGATCAACAATCTACTCCACACTTCGAAACAATACACAAATGAATTTATAAATGAGTCGCACGAAGAAGCGATAAATGACAACATTAATAACAAAGTTGTTTGCCTTAAAAATCATAATAATTATCATTGTCATCGTCATTATAATCATTATCATCATGCTTTTGCCCAAGTTTTTCCTTTTCTCTTGTTTTAGTAAGAGAATTGGATGGAAGGGACAGGTCAAATCAAGACAATTTGTCATTTATTCTCAATTCTATCAAATAACACCACCTCCTTCTTTTTTTGGTGGAGTTTGAGTGAAGGACCTTTGTTAATAGAGTGTAACGTGCATAATTACCTTTTTGGTGTAGTCTCTTCTAGTTCTAGCACTATTGTACTGCACAGGTCTTGTTCTCATTTTGATTCGTTGCAAAAATGGCAAACATAAATTATAACGATGATGCTAATAATGAGGATAATGATAATCACTTTTTATTGAAAAAATAATTCAAAGCATACGGCAAATATTACTGAGAACTGTCTTTTACATCAAATCAACTTTTTCACCTTTTATGTCAAAAACTTTAACTTTGTTTGTAAGCAAAAATCCATTTTGGAATGGGCTGCTTAAAAAGACATAATAATTAGCAATCATTAAATTAAATTAGATTTTTATTCTTAAAATATTTTGGTATGCTAAATATAATATATTTACATGTTGTTACAGAAAGATTGATAGTGATGATGGTGAATGAATAAAGACACAGTAAATTAACAATCACGCAATAATAATTACACGCACAATCTTTACAAAAAACAAGAAAATGGTATGATGGCTAGTAAATATAAGTTATAGGAACGAATAACTTTATTAGCAAATAATCTTCAGTAATTTAATGATAATTAGCACATTTATTTATAATACTCAAAATTCAAATACAATATAGATATTTCAAATTACTCATTTTTATCATCACTGGCCTGCATGGTCGCCACTTTTCTAATTTATAATTTAATCCCCTAAACCGTTTATGCGATAGTTAAAGTACTTACATGTAGGTGATGTAATATAAATAATAACAACGGGTCGGCACGTTAGGAATACTCTTGCTAAATATTTGAACGTGGTAAAGTGAGACATGGCTTTATTAATAATTATTTGAGTGTTAATAAATAATGATTGTTCTTGTAATGAACTACTCTCTTTTAATGTTGCCCGTGTTTACTTGTTTAGTCTTGTGCTAAAAATTAGTGAGACATGAAATAATGGGACATTTAAGACGATAAGTTAAATATAGAAAGATAAAATGAAAGGTGTATGTAGGCATAATAATTACTATTCTCTTAACGCAATTCACTTTTCAATTAATTTTGAAACTAAACTTCATCCGAGCAACTGTCATATACATTGTCCTAACTCATAATTCGTCATTATTTCAAACTTTTTTATGACTTGTACAATACTTTTGTATTTAGGGGAGCAATATTTGTTAAATTGGTGGTTGGTTGTTGAGTTGTGAGTTGAACTCAATTTGAAATGTAAAAAGTGAGCGGAAAATCATAATATGCCAATGTGAGATATCTCGACAGGCCTGTCTACCTTAATAACTCTCTCTTCAAAAATTAAAGCCTTTATTTAAGTTTAGCATGTCGCTTAACGTCTCTCCCTCAAGTATTGCTTAATCCTTAAAAAGTAATCTCTAGTAAAAGTTGAAATATGAGGTGCGTCCCATCAGCAATATCGACAGATTGTCAGGTGCGTAATCTCTGCATAAAACATTGAAAAGAGGCGTAATTGAAAGTTTGCAAAAAAGTGCGTGCAGAATAATGATGAAGACGTATGCAACTATCCTTGCAAATCATGTATTGCTTGTACACATTATTTACATGCGACAAAATAAGGATCAGATTGTAGACTTTGAATATTCATGAAATAACTACTTAAATGTCGTCGATGGTATATTTGCAAAGGAAATTGAAAAATGATAATTACAAGTGGCCTAATGTAGGTTACAAAGTGTAAAAAGTAAGCTTTTTGGATGAATAACTTTGTTAAGTTTGCGTAACATTGCTTGAGCATTGAATTCAATTAGTAAGAATTATTACCTACTTTTAGTTATTGGTTTTTAACTTGTGTTAATACTGTAGACAAAATCAGTTAGGCAAGTTTAACCTTTGAATAATCACATTCAATTAACACTTTTACACTCGTGGTAACTTCATAAAATATTTTTACCTTTCTTTAAATCAATTATAAGGTCTTTTACTGACAATCGTTTTTCTTTGTTTGATTTTACAGGTAAGCCTAATCACTTGCTACTTGAGATGACTTCCACATCTTGTTACAACCCTCAAAGTAGAAACAAGCTGCAATGAATGACCAGCGGTGATATATAAATAAATTTCTAAAGCTCTATTGCCCAGTATTTTCAAAGTGCATTAAACACACCTTATCATCTGCATGTACTTATCTGTTAGTGTGTGTGGATCCTCTTAAAAGTCAAGTGGATAATCATTACAAGAGAAGGGGCGATTTGGAAATTTTCCAACACGACTGGCTCCATCTTTACTTGACTTTTCCTTCTGATGCTGGATAACACTGACAATGTTGATGATGATATTTGGCTTGTAATGATTCAATAAAAATCCCCGTCACATTTCACATCTGCTATTTTGATTTTTTATTCCTTCAACTTTATCCCAAAAAATCCTAAACTAGCTAAACACTTATATTTATAAAAAAACTGATTCTATAAGCATGAGTTTGCTTTTGTCTCGTAAATTAAATCGGATTTATACCAAGAGAGTGAGTGAACTAAGCGATCAAAAATCCATCCCTCTTTCTTTTGTTTGAAAGCGGCCTTGCCTCATTATTTATGTCTAGGGTTGGAAGATATTAAGTTACAAGAGCGTAACCTTACCCAACACATGTTTCTTTTTCAATCTAACCATTAGACCTCTTAAACCACAAAATCAAACTATTTTTGTAATATCATCCGTATCATCATCATTCATCCGTTTCTTTTTTACTGCTATCGTAAAAAGCGAAAGAAATGGAAGGGAAGAAAAAGATGTTTGTTCTTTGAACAAGACAGGCATAACAAAATAGAAATGCTCTTTGTTTTTTAATATAAGCTTTTCTTTCCTACTTCCTGTAAAAAGTCGAACAAAATGAAATAAAAAAATCAATCAAGAGAGAAGTATTTAATGACTTCCTTCCGCCCTTCTGTTACCACAAAAAATATGTTTTAAATATTATGAACGTTTTAAAATTTTAATTTTGTTCGGATATTGCCTTACTTGGCAAAGGATGGCGCACCGTTCTTCTCCTTGTCAAAATTAATTAATTAATCATGCAATCTGGAAGAAGAAGGTGTTATGAATTGAGGAGGGAAACCGTATAGATTGTTTTTGGTCTTGCTTAATTAAAAGATTTCTTGGTGAGAAGTAGTAAGAAGGTGCCTCAATTCGTCTCCCTTTCCTGTCAAAATTTCCACTTTAAGCAAGGCAATTAAAGCCGCAAAAAGTGGAGAAAAGGGATTATAAAGAAAAACCATGTTTTTTCCAAGGAAAATTTCACTCCTTGCTTATGTTATGGTTTAGTTCTTACTTGTTGGAAAACAAAGCTTTCTTATAAGAAAATGGCTTCATGTTATTGCGTGTTGCGTGTAAGGAACAGGAGAGTGATTAATTAATTAAAATTCATGTGAGGACCTCTGCTCGCCTTTCCTTCTTTTATTTTTAGACAAATCCCGCTTTCGTTGTTATGATCGGGTTGTGTGTGATTCTGAATATGAATTCCCTCGAGAACTCTCTTTCCTTCTCTTCCTCTCTTGTGGCTTCTTTTCCTAAACGCATAAGCATTCTTTTTTCTATTAAATTATCGACAAGGAGCAAGTTATTGTCTTGGAAGAAAAATAAGTAAAATTGTGCGTGGGTTGTTGTTGGGAGTAAGCGAAGGATGATGCAAACAAAGGCATTCGTCTGGAGATTTACGAAATCGCTGGAGAATAATAATATTGGGTAAAGCTTAATCAAGCTTTTTACCCGTCCATCCACCCACCCAAAGCATTTCTTTGGTCGTTATTTCTCCAGCTTTGCCTCTTGTAAACAATCCCTTCTTTTCCCATACAGCACCAGTTGGATTATCTTTGGCTCGGGAAAGAACTCCATGTAACCCTCTTTCTCATCATCTTCAGGAAAGTTTTTGTTCTTTTACGCAACAAACATGCACTCTTGGCAATTTTGTTTACGTGAATGGATTAAGAGAGATGCAAGGAAAGGAAAATAATGAAAATTTGGAAATGAAGCCCCTTCTCATTCCTCTGGATTAAATTGCTTTATTTCCGATAATACCAATATACTTGCATCGCATCTGTAAATTTCCTTTTAGAAGGAAGCTAAAAACGTTTATTATGATCACTCACAGTAGTCACAGTACATGTTATTATTACCTTTTCATAATCTAAAGACAAAACAAAATTCCAAAACTACATAATCATTAAAACCAATAATAATTGCTATTGGTTAAAGAGAAAGTATGCTAAGGAGTATAGATTTCAGTTCTAATCCGTACGTTATTGAATGCATAAAATGATTTGCATAGGAAATATCTAAGAAGAATATAGAAACCTTGAATAATCTTTGAAAATTAGCCTTGCGGGACCGCTATTGTTTGTTTTGTAATAATAACGGTAACACGGAATAAATATGATAATGTCAAATGATCAACTCATGTTCCAGTTGAAGTCTTTCCATATTTCCTTTCGCACTTGTGACTCACTATTCACAACAAAAGCAGTTGTAATGCCCTAGTGAAAACAAAGAAAAAGATACAGATTTAAATGAAGCATAGTCAAAGGATGGAAATTGGTGAAAGCAGGAGGAGACACAATGGAAGAGAAAGGTGGAGGTGAAATGGCATTCCTTTTGTTTTTGCTGACGTATTTGCACAGGATTTATATAGCATTTATTACATTTGTGTAAAGGAGGATGAGAAAGATTAGTAAAATTTAATTTACTTGTTTGCTCGCTTTCCCTTGAAGGAGTTTGATAATGCTTCTAGCTCCCGCAGTGGGAAATGAGAACAATATTAAATTGGAGCGTTGTTTTCACTGTGGCGGAAGCTATTTTGAAGGTCTCCGAGATGGAAGCTCTGCTTTTGTTTTCATTTCCCAGTCAAAGTGTTGGAAAAGTCATGGATTTTATGCTTGTTTAAGTAGTCTGTCATCACCAGACCATTAAAGTATGGAATTGGTTTTGGTTGTTAATAGAATGAAAATCAAATTTTACAAAACTGGAAAAGGGCAGATTTCTATACATATATACCCGTAACTATACTCTTAATAAAGTAATAAGATCTTTAATTATTCCGTTCTAGAATCAAAACCATTTATTAATATTTATTAAAATCTTAATTACAGCAAACTATGAAACAGTAGACTACATAGTTAACAAGGATCTATCACTTTCATCACGTATGTTGCTAACCCGGATTCATCCTATTCTTTTTTCGAGTTTCCGTCCTTTTAGGACTGGCGTACTTATTATCTAAATATCTTTCATACGCTTGATTATATCCTAGGTCCACGGGCTCCTCGAGGCTACCGCCCAATTCGTTTATTTCGTTCTTTTTATTAAAAATATTAAAATGAGTGAAATTTGCTATCCCAGTAAGCGTCATATTTTCTATCCCCACAAGCGTCAAATCTCCTCTCCCAATCCCAATCGGTTTCAATATGCCTCTCCACCTGACCGTAGTACTTCCTGAATTGCAAATTTGAAGCATTTCGTTATCAATCCCGGTTTTGAGTTTTTAGATTACTTATTGAAAAGTGGGCGAATTGATGTTGCTTTCTTACCTACCCGTATTATTCCTGTTTCGCGAACTCAGTCCAGCCCTTTCAGTGGTAGATTCTTCCAAAATTCTTATGTCAATCTCAGAAGGAATTAAAGCAGTTTGCAAAACACTACTTCGGCCGGACGATCCATCATCAATTTCCACAACGCTTTCCTCCTCTCCTACGTTGCCCTCTATATGTGCATGATGACTGTCAGTGCGACTATGATGCTTGTGTCCACCATCCAAACTGACCGTTAAAATGTTTTACTGTCAACCACCAAGTCAAAAGTGCTATTGCAAGTACCATCAAAAGTACTACAAAGAAAGACAGTAAAATGCAAAGCAGTCTACATTTGACAGGTCTCCGCTCCGCCTGCGGTTGACCACCCACACTATTTATTTCTCTGCCACTTCGACCTTGGACACCTCTCTCAATGTCCACGGGATTGTAATTTCCTACTTTGTTCTGTGGTCCATCAAATATTCTGGCAAATACGGAAGGATCTCCTGGCTCCTCATGTAAACTTTCCAATGAGCTAACACATATCCTTTCCCCATTGTTATTATTGAGGTCTTCTCCACATGAACCTTCGGTAGCTGAGGTAGCTGAGATTGTTGATTCGTTGGAAGTAGAAGGAACTATATCCTCTTTTGGAGTTATCTTTCGTTTATGTTTTCGTGGAGAAATCATCTCAAAAAATGTTTTAGTGAAGAGAATAATGAATATGGTGATAGCATTATATATATTCTTTTTAAAGAATCGGTAGACACACTCTCTTGAAAAAGAAAATGATCCTTGAACATTATTCACTGATTTATTTTTAGGGTCTCATATGTAAGGTGCCATGGGAGAAAATACGTTTGGTAAAATAAAATAACTGAGAAATGATCGGATGAAGCAGTAGTAGCCATGGACTTTCTTGAGCGTGAATTAATTAAGGATTTTTAGTTACTATTTTTGGGAAATAAGGAAAGAAAGACAAGGAATTCAATCAATGGCAGCTTTGACGGTCTTCTGGCAGAGGGATTGTGAAACAACTGAGATTTTTAATTATGAGAAGGTGGTGAACTGTGTAAAAATTAGAATGAAGTGAAGAGATCTTTTTGAGAAGAGGGAAAAAGAAGAGGATTTCTCTCCACTTTCTCCCTCTTTCTAAAATTTTATTAAATGAGCGGTAGTGGTGTGTGTGACTAGAAGCAGAAGAGTGTTAGTTGGTAGAAAGCTTTAGATTTTGTGCATGAATTAAGTCCAAGGATTAAAAATTCTCCATTTTCTCCTTGTCTTTCTCTTTTCCAAAATATATGTTCCTCTTTTATGAATGACGTAAACTGAAAAAAAGATGGTTTCATGTGTAACAGGGGAGAAAAGCAAAAGGGGATTGGAAAGTGCTTAAAAGTATTTTTAAGACACGTTTTTCTTCTTTCTCTCATTTCCAGTTTATTTGCCCTTGTCTTAAAACGTGCTCCTGCTCATTGGAGCACATTCCTCATTTTACTCATAAAGTCTAAAAAATCCTCATCAGCGAGAGACGAAAAAGGTGTCTTTAATTAACAAGAAAAAAGATCTTTTCCACTGAAGAAATGAGGGAGAAAGCAGCCATTTCCTTGTTTTCTGTAGACTCAGAAGATTCTGTTTTTTCTTCTAAATTAAAAATTAATCATCATTTTCATACCTTCCCCTTCTCCTGTCTTCTTCTCACTTCAAAGACAAGTTGATGAGG
>JAHZNK010000625.1:0-26173 GCA_027744615.1 Lepidocyrtus cf. nigrosetosus NNG-2020 | reverse complement strand
AGCAGCTCGCAAGATATGCCTCGTAAATTGTAACAAACCCGCTTTATGTAATGTTGCAGTAGTGCTACATTTATACTAGAAAAAAGCGTCTTTGTTCTCCAAGCTTTTTTGGCAGTCTTTGCAAGTAAATTGTAATAGTAGTGGTGGAGGTGGCTTATAAAGACTTTGCTAACTATGAAAAATGACAGCCTCTCAACTCACTACCCAGCCAGCCACACTTCCATATCCACACACATGTAAAAACGAAATGTAAAAACGGTTTGCTGGGAAGCAATGAACTGGAGACTGGAAGAGTCACTAAAAACGTGTTCGGACCTTGTGGGTCGAGAACGGGATGGATGCTGCAAATGCGAAATTTCCCCTTTTTCTTTCTGTTTTTGCAAAGTTTTTGATGCGAGCTGCTGCAATGTATGGGAAAAAGCTCTCCATTTCTACATCTTGTGGTGGCAGTAGTGGCAGAAGCAGGAGGGAAAGAAATATATTAGTTGAAGACATCAAGAAGAGGATTTATTCTGGACTCATTGCAGCTCGCATCACTTCTGATGTAGGTCTAGTTCTTTTTATAGTACATGTTGAGTTTTTTTTTCTCTCACACAGTTTATTTGTGGCTGAGACGTTTTAGAATCCCTGTCATAATGGCTCATTTTGCCTAGAAAAAATACGACAGGAAAGTAGACTTTGTGAGCGTTTTTGAAGAGGAGGACCCGGCTAAAAGTTCTCCAGCTATAACAAGTTATCCTCTTTTATCTATTTTTTTGTTTTTCTTGACATGACCTGAAAATAACTTCTCCATTACTGCCTATTACGGTTTAAGGAAAAAGAAAGAAAGAAGATGGAAACACTTTTTCCCAAAGAATAAACTAGGATGACTGCTGTTGTTGTGGCATGTTGTTGAGGACAAAACTATACCATGTTGTTATTTGTCGTTGAATCTCTTCTGATGTAATACAATAGCTCATTTTTTAGTCTTGTTTCCATTACTTACACCACTATTTATTTTTGACCATGTACTTTATTATCCAAGTCAGTCATTGAACAAATTGTAAACGAGAGGAAATGCTACAATTTCCATTCCAAAAGTTAGCCAATGATATTGCCTCTGCACTGCTGCTACAGCTTTACTTATTCCTAATACAAAGTACTACAAACTATTTTGGTGTTGTGTAGCAAAGCCAAAAATGCTCAACGAGGGAGAAACAGAGAATTAATGATAAATCAGGAAAGGCATAAATATAGTAACTGGCGGCAGCTGTATGGTGTCAGCAATCCCGTTCCTGCTTTTTGGACTGCCCTCAAGGAATTGCGGCGTCTGTGTACCAATTTCTTTTCTGTATTGCAATTCCAGCTTAAATGTCACTGTTCCAGAGAACAAGCAGGCAGAAAAGAGCAATACAAAACTGCAATCTGTTTGTGGTTTTTCTGCACGAACTTTATTTCGTCTTTTTGTAGTGATATATATTTTTGGTGCTTTTTCCGTCCCATATAGATGGATATTTGGATTTCTGTTAACATCGGATTTCCCTCTGAATCTCAATTGCTACTAATTAATCCTTCTCTCTGTTCTCTGTCTTGCTTCAAAAGCTGTGCCTTTTCAGGTCTTTATTTCCCTCTCTGCCAATTCTGACTTGTTCATATAGTTTCTCTCATCCCCAGATTAGTTACTTTTGTATCGTATCCAGAAATAAAATTTTGCTGTTGATGAAAAATGAGCAAAAACTTTCAAGTAGCAAAATTTTTTTTAGCAAAAGTTGAGGAGGATGCCCTATACCACGCTTGCTTTTACATTTTTCTTAGCAATTCATACTTCATTTAATATATCCAGCAGTGAGTCCATTTGAGCTAGTTAGAGATTTTGATTTATTGAAAGTTTCTCCGTTTTAATGTTTTACTCTTTTGGCATATCGTTCCTTTGTTTGTTTAGCTGCAGCATATAATAAAACCATAAAAATTAGGGGAAATTAGAGCGCGGAAAGATTGCGATTTCTTCACCCTTTCTTATAAAAGGGTTTTCAGCCATATCCTACATTTTATGCTAATGTTTAACTTTAGAATCTCTTTTTAATGAATTAATTTTTAACTGCTTTGTGTACCATACACTTATCTAAAAGCTGAGAACATAAATATCATTAAAGCTCTTTCCTGGTTTCATTCCAAACGCATTAGCGTGCCCTTCCCTGATAAATACCTTGGAGCCAGAGAATAAAACAAAACGCCATTGAACTAAAACACAGTGCCATTTACAGCCATATTACTGTGATATTTTTTGGAGAAAGCAATGAGTTTAGAGAAAAAGTGAAAGTCATATTTTCAAAATTTGCTACTACAACAGGATTTTATCCAGGAATAGCATTTTTCTTCCAAGCTCCACATAGGTTTGTTTGTCTCGTATCCAATTTTGTTTGTCGATCCCAGATTTATTTTCCCTCTGTAGCAGATACGGAAAAACAAATCATCCATCTTTTCAAGAGTACGAAAAGGATTGCATGAAGTGGCTCGTTAAAATGCCGGAAACAATGGCATTCTGTTATTTTCTGCAGTCAAGCCCATCCTAATTACATTTTTTTGCAAAAAATATTATTATCCTTGTTTCAAGTATAAGATTTTACATGATAGGAAAAAAAATCCTCTGGATTTATACTGTAAATGCTGTGTTAAGAAGGCTAAAAATTTTCCTCTTCTGGTTTTTATCGACTGCGACAATAGAAAAGCAATCTCATTCGAGTATACCTATTTTAGCCTTGCATGCTTGTAATAAACAGTCCCTTTTTATTTCCTTTTAATAATTTGTTTCCCAGTTTTACTCTTTATTTCTTACAGCTTGCAATTTCCTCTCAAACTCACTCAGACTTTACAAGGAAAAAGTGAACAAGAAAGATAAAACGTTGTTATTTGTAAGTAAGGATTGGTTAGTTAGTCAGTACTTTGTGTTTGAGTACTTTTTAGGTCGCGGGGTATATTGATGTTCTGTTTTTGTCGGATTTTGCCGTGCCACATAGAAATTTCTTATCGCTACGCAGCAAACTAATAACTGGCAAACTAGAGTACTATATTATTTGAAGTGGAATGAAATCCAAAAGTTTTTCCTCCAGCAACATGGTCATCAGCATCGTCGTCATCATCATAGGGATCATTACAGTCTGTGAAAACGAGAAGATGCGGAACCGTGTAATAATATGACAGGGTAATAGCAAATGGTGACGTAGAGGGGAAAGAAAGGGCGGAATGAATATCAGTGGCAAAGCAGGCCATAAAGTTCTCGGTTTCAACGTCTCCTGTGGCAATCCAAACTCTACTTTTTGTTCATACTGATACTAATATAGACCGATCTAATGTCGGCGTTGCTGCTTTCGTGGTGGCATTATTACACTCGCACTATAAAAAGATGAAAGAGGGAAAAAGAGATCCTGTAAGCATTTTTGCATCCCACAATAATCCTCACACTTCCTTCCAAAAACAGTCTCATACACACATGTCTGTGTTGAGATTCGAGATGCGAAAATACTGGGAAATGGGAATCTACATTCATCATCATACATACATTTTTACACACACAAGGAAGCTCATCCTCCCTTTTGTGTGCCATTATGTGCAATGTGTAGAAAAGAGAGTAAACTATTAAGTCGAAATGAATACGGCAACTGTCACGGTTAAGTCTATAAAAGTGAGAGGAGATTTTCCCGTAGTGTTTCACTTCATTTCCAACTAACTAATCCACTACTGCTCGTAAATGTATTACACTTCGTAAAAGATGACTTTAGTGAAACGACTGAAATAAAAAGATGAGAGCAAAATGTGAGAAAAAGTAAGAAAAATTAAATGAGGCAACCGGGTTATTACATAGGTTTCATAATGCCATGTGAGTATATAAGAACAATTCTTTAATAATAGTCTTTCCATCAGACTTTAGCTCAAATCAGTGTTTCTGCGCTTGACTTGCTTCATAAATTTATTTATTTCGTAGAAATCCAAAATCTGAAATTGTATTCCTGCATTCCTAGAATAAAATGCAATCATTTTAAAATCTGTAGAATAGGTTAATTAAAAATCAGTCCCAATCTGTACCAATGATTAAAGTTGATTTAGCAACGTTGTTATAGATGTGTGCAAATATTTGCAAAATAGAAAGGTGAGGCAAGTCATCCATGCTACTGGTTCGATAATTTGTTTCCCATTACACAAACATTTGGTTTCTTCCAAACTGATTTTCTGACTATCGAAAACTTTCAATTATCGTATTCAGAGAAAATACAATTTTGCTTATTTTTTATCAACGGTTTACTACAATATCCCATTTCTTCTAGTGTGGTGGACTTTTTCCTCAGAAATATTTATTTTCAAGTATCGCATTCGCTAAAGTTAAAACCTAAGCACGTCCACACACACGTGAATACATAGTGGTGAAGTAGCAACAGCCACACACACGCTTGTCTCGATACTAGCTTAACCTTTTGCCCCATCTAAAAAGCAACCATCGCAGAAAGCTAAGTTTTTATTCATCCATACACTACAACAGCTCATGCAGGAAAAAGAGAAAGTGAAAAAAATTCAATTGGAGAATATTCAGTAAAAGCTCAATAAAAGTAAAAATGTATTTTCACTGCTGGTTTTTATGTTTTAAAAACCTCGACGAAATGAGAATATAAATGGATGAATAGATGCTTTAAAGTATATCACTAGCTAAAATAGTTAAAGTTTTTAAGACGAAAAATACTTTTGTTTGTAACAAGTTGTACTAGTATTATACTCTGGCATAAAGAAATGAAATTGATGGGATGGAAGAAGGGAGTTGCAATAGCTGAAAAGTCGAAATGAGGAGGAAAAGGATGAAATGTACAATGACAGCAGCAATGTCCATAAACAGGACATGGAAAAAGTTAAGATTGGGGGAGTAAATGGCGGTGGTGGAAAGTAGGAGGTTATATGGTGGTGGAGAAAAAAGGAATGACCATAATATAAACCTTTCCTTTTTGCTAGGGTCCTTATTCCCAGTTTCTTCGGCTAAAAAATGCCGGTCATATCGCATGGATGAGCCTCCTTCAAAATAACCATTTCTGTGAGAAATGGGAATAGTACTATTTTGTAGGAATTGGCTCCATCCACACGTAGATTTCTATTTTTGTTTCGCCCTTCTTGCTAGCCAAAGCCAAGTCAAGCAAATCTTACATATGAAACTATATGAGATCCAAATCCAAGTAATAATCTGAACTAGTCGTCGTCCTAGTGGCAGTAATAGTGAAAAGACAAAAAGAAGGATGAGTAATTCTTGCTTGGGATTTAGCTGGTCGTCCTTCTTCTTTTTTTACGACATCACAACGACAGTAGCAGTATCAGTGGGGCTATATAGAGTTAAGTAAGTGAGGGATTCTCTCTGAACTTAACGGAAGTTATTTTTTCGCTTATATCTTTGTACTAGTTTGTATTGTAAAGTGTGAGTGCCACACTGACTGTAACAACTTCTCATTCGCGTAAGGGTCCACAGATAACTACATAAATACCTTTTCCGTTCGTTATAAAAAAGATTGTTATGTAGGTACAAAAAGTCAGTGAAACTTGTATAATAAATGGGTTGAAGAAGAGTGCTACTACCCCAATTCCATTCACTTTATGACCTCCACTTTCTTATCTGGCATTAGTATTAAAGAATAATAGATATTCGTTGACATGATATGCTTAGGCAAGTCAGGTCAAACAAAACGTTTAAAGCCTCATACACACAGGGATGAAGTATCAAGTAGTTGACGGCTTTCTTCAACACTGTTTTATCATGGATCAAAAGGAACATTTTTAACCCAGTGTACAAGCGCAGCCAGGCAGAGTTTATGAACAACTCAGCAAAACCAACAAGGCAAACCAAGGGAAAATTACAAAACCTCTAAAGTAATTCCGATTCCTCATTAATTTATGCGGCTATGCTTGTGGAAACATTCATTAGTAATGATAGCATGTAAATTTGTAATAGGTACAGAAGCAGTATTTGGTTTTTGGTATATGAAGATAGAAATTTTAAAAAGTAGAACAACACTCATCTTAGAAAGCGTGTTCATTTTTATACATTAAGCCATGTTGATTTAATAAAGCCTGTTCTCACTCGGAGAAGACTTTCAAAGAGAAAAGTGATGTTGTAAGGTGGAAGGAATGTATTAAGAAAATACAGCAAAAGAAAATGAAAAGAAGAAAACGTTCTAGTAGCTTCTGCTTTTACAGCTAAAGTAGGCCTTTTTAGCATTGTAGCAAACAAAAAGTTTCCTTTGGCTTTTAGCAAGTCCCCGAGAAAGGAAAACGCTGGAAGGGGACTCTGTTCTGCTGCAGAAGTGGAATGAAATTGAATAGCTGACAAGAACAGTCTTCCATCGAGGTTTGGTTTTTGTGAATTGGAAAATATGTGTATACTTTGGATTTTCAACATATTTATAGTAACACTTATAATAATAGATAGCCTGGCCTTTAATGTGGGGATGATGGGAATATTGTGTAGGACTTTAGGTAGGCTTTAGATGAAGATCACCGAATGTTGCATATTTTCCAATCTGTTGGTATGTTTATATAGGTACAAACATACGTGTATGGATGTATGTTCGCATGTGGGAAAAGCTTTGAGTTACTTATTCAAAAGTGATGATTTGAATTCGAGGAACTTCACAGCAACAAAATTTGTTATTTGATTGCTTCTCTCACAAACTTTAAACGGAGAAGTTTTAAGAATTTCCCAGTTCAATAAAGTGCATCATTGAAATACAACTTACTTTGCCTTCCATGATTACAATTTGCCAGATTTATATTGTATTGAAAGATTTTCTGATGGTTTTAGTCAAGAAAAAGTTTTTCCTTTTCCATACCAGTTCCAGGATCACATTAGTTTCTATGTAGGTATACACAGAAGCATTTCCCCCGCTGAACTTTGCGTCTTATTCCGTAATGCATCGAGCGTAATGATAATAAATAACAAAAATTAATGCCAAGCTGCATATTTTATGTGATTGCATTTATTCCTATGGCTCGCCAAGACCTTAATGATTGTTGAAGATAGAAAGTATATTTTATAGGTTTTCAACAATTTACAACTTCACAATGAATCCAAAAGTCACATTAAATAATGACAATGTTATAAATGGTCATGATTATTTAACATGTGTGCAGTTGTAGAAAGTTGCTGTTATCCTTTGCCCGATCATATTATGAGATTTGATCGTGACTGAAGTGTACTTTACTAGGTAAACTTACAACTTGCTACTACTACTACTAAAACTATTATTGCTGAACAAAACTATAAAAAGGAGGGAAAAAGTGAAAATGAGTGAGAAAAAATGTAAATATGTAGTAAAAAGAGCATATGGGAGTTCAAAACAGGGATCTTTCATGCTGTCTTCCTTATCATGATGCATTTTTTTATGTTTCAGTAGTTTTGTGTGTCGCTCTTTCAGTTTTAACGATGGAATATATCCAGAGTAGTAAAGTGTTGCTGCTTTAGTTCATACAGTGGAAAATATTAAGTAAAACAAGTCGGATGATGATAATGATGATGGCAGAAGTATATAGTAGTAAGCAAAGTTTGGTCATCGCAGCGTGATACCTGACCTACTCCCATCAAATTCTACTGTTACTGCCACCACTTTACCAAACATTGCTAGTTTCCTAGTAAAATTATGAGCTCTTCCCTCTAAAAACCATTCTCTTTCTCTCTTTTTTCATTCTTCTTTCCTTAACAAACTTTGCTCGTTACTCTGAATGTGCATGAAATATTCGGGCATTATGTACACTTCTCGACGACATCTCACTCTTCCATATTCATAGCCATTGTCATTACAACTAATGCAGGGATTTTCTGTCCCGAAACATTCACTCTCTTCCAGTTGAAAAAGTGTATAATATTTAAAAATGTGTATTGCCAGAAGAGCGAGAGAGCAAGCGACAAAAGAGAAATGCGTGTGGGAATGGAGACCACAACAGGAGTCCTTTTTCTTTCTTTCACTTCTTTCCTACCATTTCCCTCTTTCATCATCATCATCTTCCTCCTCATCCTTTCCTGAATGTACATACCCATGAATGTCTGATAACATAACATAACGAGTGTTTTTCACTATTTGAATATTATTTTCTCTGTAGTTGACTCTGATGATTATTATTGTCATTATAGTCCAACTACAATCTAACGACGATGAGCTCATTTAGAGTTTTAAATGAATGAGTGAGTAAAGAAGAGTAGTAAATCTCTTCTCTCTCTCTATTTTTGAACGACTTTTCTGGGTACCCGTGCATATCGTAAAGCAGAGTAGTCCTGTTTACTCTTTTGTGAACAGTCCAAGGCAAAACAAAGTCAACGCCACAATGTCAACGTTTTATTGCGCCACATGGACTATTTTCGCAATAAATTTCATCAACAACGGTTGCATAAGATGTGTGCTGTTCCCAATTAGATATTTAACATTGCACAAAATAAAGCAAAGAGAGAGTTCCAGAAAGGATCTTCTTCAATGACTTAACTATCCAGAGAAATTACAATATGAAAGCTAAAAGCAATGCAACACATGTTTTTTATCTTGAAAGAGAGCTCATATTATAGCAAAGCCTTTTACACTGGACAAAATATATCCCCTTTCCTTTGAAGATACTTGGCTTGGGCATGTTTATCTACGGAAAAGTCGTAGATAAAAGTCCAAGTGTGGAAAAAGACAAACCAGATTCAACATATATTTGTCAGTTTAAACTGTTTTTCAGGGTGCTTTGGTGTCGGCATCTGCTATAATATTAAAGATAGCCACGACGATTATCTTTGTGATATATAAGACAATAATCCTACTTTTGTTACTACGGAAGAATATGGGGTGGGGGACTGTTTCTGTTTTCCATATTGGCTTGGACTCCCTTCACCTCATTCTGGCTGAAAATGAGCCAAACCCACAAAGTACAAATATCCAGTCTACAGTAGAAAATGAGATACTCCAAAAATACTCCAAATCCAATAACTATCTTCATTAATGAATGAATGGAATTAAGGAAAGATTCTTCAAACCAGTGCGAGTCTCCATCACCAGATTACGAATGATACTTCACTGCTACGTTTGGAAGCAATAACTACATAAGTTCATGAAGGGCAATGGGTTTTTGGAAAAGTTCATGCGTGCTCTTCTGGAAATTACCAAAAAAGATTCAGATAGATCCATGGAAAACATAAATAAAACAAAATGTTTGCTGTTACAAGGAAATGCCTCCACTACTTTTCCACATACATCCTCTCCTCTCTCTCTCTTTTGCAGTATACAACCACAAAAAGACGTAAGTCACTGCTAGTGTGGGCTGAATTGAATAGCCTTCTTTTGAACCTCTCATTATGAAAGTGTTGGAGTGCCTTATGCATCATTATTACAAGCAGCTCTATTTCATTCAGAGTACAAAAAGCGAAGAGAATGACTCGGCTCGACTCACATTCTGAAAAAGCGTCTTTCCCCACATTTATTTGGTTAAGCTAGAAACTTGCTGTATGGTCTATTGGGAGATGGGATAGGGAGATGATGATGATGAAGTGCCCATCTTCATTATCTACACTTCCTCTTGTTCTTCGTTAATGATCTCTGTATTCCCTCATTAAAATGACCGGCATACCATTCATTGCTTTCACAGTCCAGCCTATAGTACGGCTTAACTTATTCATCTTCTATGCAACATGACATCAACATCATCATCTATGCAAGGAAGAATAAAAGAATGATGATGATAAATAATAATAAACAATAGTACCTAATCATCGTGATTCAGAGACAGAGAATTTTGTTGCCAGATGCCAAATGTTAAAATTAC
This sequence comes from Lepidocyrtus cf. nigrosetosus NNG-2020, assembly GCA_027744615.1. NCBI lineage: Eukaryota > Metazoa > Arthropoda > Collembola > Entomobryomorpha > Entomobryidae > Lepidocyrtus > Lepidocyrtus cf. nigrosetosus NNG-2020. The sequence goes on along the minus strand of JAHZNK010000625.1, from coordinate 16,378 downwards.
AAGAGACAGAATATAAATGGTAGTAGCGGTAGCACAGTGATTTGGACAAAACATTTCCTCCATATACTTTCGGCAGAAAAAAAAGAAAAAAGCCAGTCACACAGATGTCTTTTTTATCTATACGAGTATTTTTCAATGAGCCAATCCAACTAGAAACCATTTCATTTCATGAGTTCATTTAGTTTGTGAAAAGTGTCCTCCTAAACAATTTATGCATTTATTTGTCCCTTTTTCTGACTCTTTTCTCCTTCTTTTTCTGGTTTACCTAAATGAAGAGTACTTTGCCAGAGTAGTGTGTTCATGATGGTAAAAATGAAAGAAAAGAGACCTTTGATTTATGTACAGTTATAATTGACTCATCTATATGAGTGAGTATTCAGCATTTTAAAAAATATAAATGTCATAATTGCATACAACAAAGAGAAACTTTGCTGAAAGGGATTGGCGTAATTAGAGACCAAACCTTGGACACAATTTTTTCTTCTTTGACTGCAATCCCTTTATGTAAAGATTATAATAAATATTTAGTTTCAGCACAGTTGAATAAAGTATTTAAAGGAGGGAAAATAGTGGATAATAATGAATAACAAACAAAATAATTCAATAGTGACGAAAAGGATTTAAGCTGTTCTAAAAAAAATATGCCTTAAGGTACGGATCTGTCATATTAGGTGAAATGAACTGCAGTAAATCGTTCAAAGATGGAAAAAAACTGAAAAAAGTTGTGAAAATTTTAATAGTTCACAGCTGGAAAATTGAATAAAGGGAAGGGAGCCGTAGTTTAATCCGAGCAAATTATTTGATAAAAACGAGTTTAACAGAATAACAACTATTGATTGACTTGTCGCACTGAAAAAGAAACGAAGTTAAGCCGGGAAAACATTTTTTGTTTAATATCTTTTAAAAGTTCAATCATTGCAGTGGAATTACCTATGGAAAATTCTATTATCGGTGGCGGTAGTGATTATGGTTGTATTTGTAAACGTTGTTGCTTTTTTCCATAGTGGATGAAGGGGATTTTCATTCACTGACATTGAAAATCAATAAGTAATCAAAAGGAAAAAATATACTTTTTTCTATCCGACTGTTTGTTGAGGGGTACTTTTGTAAATGCATTAAGTGAAGTGCATCGCATAATATTTCACATGCGGGGAATCTCCCATGAGAATTCCTTACCCTTCTCTTGTCTGTTACTTATGATATACCCTAACCGTTCGTTTTAGGAGGATGAGACCCAGCACATTTGTACAACTTTATTACAGTTTATTACCGATTCCTTTCTAAAACAGGAGATAGCATTTATGTACATTTCTATCCGCCAAGTGCATTATCGCTTTCAAAACTTTTCCAATTTTATAGAGGCATATTGACTTTATAGATGACTCTTGATTTGGTTGTAGATGATGATGATGATGTTTCAATTACACCTCCATTTCTTGAAACTTTTCCTTATATCATGTGTTCCTGACCAAAGGCAGAGTTCCACGCATTATTGGCCATGTGTACAAGTTCACTCCTCCAGTTTTTATTAATTTTCCACTGTTGCTACCACGCAGCAATGTACACTGGAGCGAAAAATCCATGATTTCATTTCATTATTTGTGGCATTGCGTGATGATTAAGCCAGGAAAGAGAGGATTCCAATAAGATATTTTATTTTACATTAGCTGAGATTAGAAAAGTTGAAAGTCATTCATGCTCCAGTAGCATGACATGCATACGTGGTGGTGGCTCTATTATAACTGAAGGGATCAAAAAATCAAGCAAAACCAGAACAGAAATGTATGAATGAATTCACTATTCAAGCATTTAGTTTTTCTTGAAAATTGTTAGACAGCTTTTTCGGTTGCGTAACGTTGCATTGAGTGGTGGTGAAGCGTGCAATATCTCCTTTTCCCTTTTTACCATTGCCATCATCAAAACTTTATAAGGAAATGACAGCAGCATCACAGAGAGCCGTAAAGTACAGCTGGTTAGTTAGATGCACTCTTTCTAATTCCAACCTTTCTTTTATCCCAACGAAAAGTTATATGTAATGAAACATGTAATGCAATATGAAAGAACATGATTAAGTTTGTAAAAGTTTTTGCCACACGCACAACTTCCGCTATCACATTATATTATGATTCCATCCGCATCAGTCTGATCATGAGGATGATATGATCATATCATAGAAAGAGAAAGAATCACAATTGCAAAGTTGAAAAGGCACCAGGATTTTCTGATTGTGATGATGACTTCATGAAAAGTCACTATATTTCTCCCTGACTTTAAATCGCCAAAATTTATACAGCTTTGTAAGCTCCGTGCCTATCCATTGTTAAAATATAATTCTTTCTTTTTCTAATTTAATGCGTTGGCTGTGAGTTGTGTTACAAAATCAAGTGTGCACAATATTGGATAGCTTTGCATTGGATAGCTTGTTCGAGCTCACAGTGAGAGATCTCATGTTTTGTTGTCCTTGCATGCTGTGTGATGTGAGCTAATGCACATTTGATGGATAGACAGGAAAAGTAAAAAAGAAAGTGTAACATATTGCCATATTGCTCATCAAATGAGACCGTTGCATATATAGCTCCCCCGCTATGTAGACAAGACAATGCTAAAAAAACCAAACCGAAAAGTAATATTCTTCAACGGAAATGTATTCCAGCTCAAAAACAAAATGATAATCAACTTGTTTCCTTTTTCTCCGTCTGCATTCATTTGCCCATCTCTAGCAAACAAATTAAGCTGTAGTTTCTCAATGTCATTGATGCCACTACTGCTATTCCTGTGGTATTCTACTTTTGCCACAATTCACAGTACTATACTACCAGTAGAATGTGAGTGGGTGTACAACAAAGTTTTTGCTGCTATAGTCGATGTGATAATGGGGAAAAAGTCGGAAAAGAAACGAAACCGTCATAAAACAATTCTGATAACCAAGGGAATGGAAAAGAAAAGCAGGAGCGTATAGAAGTCGCATTTGTAAGCTGACTAACAATAGGGAAAACTGGCATATTTTCTTGGAATGTCGTACAAAAAGACGTAGACTTGACAGAAAAACAAGACAAGTTGAAAGAAAATGTAGAGGAACATGAAACAGAAGGAATGTGACATTGTTCTGCATTCAACTCTTGTCACAGAACAATGGTTTACCCACAATCCTTTAACAAACCTATATCTCAAGCACCCTTTGAAAGTTAACTTCACTTTCCCCACCACCACCGCCCAATGTACCATATTGATCATGAAATTATACACCTCGTCGATGCCACAAGTTTTTCCGCTTGATAAGACCCTAAACATTTTCGTCTATTTTTGAAATCAAAATGTCTAAAGTAGAAAAAAAGTGTTTTTCTCTTTCTTTGAACAGTTTGAAGCAGAAATAACAGAAAAATATTCCCCTTTTCATTTTTTGGTGAAAATGTACTTATTTTGAGGGGAAATCCTGATTACCTACATCTAATTTTGGTAATAGGCCAAAATGAAAAAGACGACCAATATATATATGATTCAATGGCAGAGACTTTCTCTTTAAAAAAAACTACGAATGAATCTAGTTTCAATAAAGTTGGCGAATGAGTGATGATCGATGCGCGATGTTAACGCTTTGAATGCTAATGAATGAATAAATTTAGAGCAGTATACCAGCAGCTCTTCAACTTTATTAGAGAAAAATGAAATTGATTTCCTGGAATCACTTCAATTTCCATTTTTTAAAGTTTCGTTCCATTCGTTCTAGAAAGATCAGCAGCAACAACACAGTAAAGTAACAGTCACAAACAGCAACCGGGAGTGTTCCACTAGGAAATCTTGTAATTGTGTAATTCTCTCTTTGTTACTTGCTGGCTGGATGATTTTACAGTGTGGTACTCATCCTCCCTCTCATCTCGTCATTCCCTATTGCGTTTCATGACTAGCTCGAAAAAAATTCTTTCCTCAACAGAATATTTACTTTTAACTGAATCTCATTTTCCACTTACATAACATAATCCAATGAAAATTTAATCAAACTGCAAATTTTTTCCCTTTCTATCATCATTTGGAAAACGAACCCATTTCTTGTTAGATCATCCTTTTCTACTATTATTTACAGAGAGTTATATAAAGATGAAAAGCAAACACTTCTTTTTGCCTGTTTTTATACTACATAAGCTTTGGAAAAAATGACTCATTCATGTTCCAATTTTGTCAATAAATATGTACAAGTGTGTTATAAGTGCATCATCATCCCATTCTCATCTCATCTTGTATCTGGATGACAAATATATGACGTACGGTTAAAAATAAATAATCATAACTTTGCAAGAAACATTTTTTGGCTTGGGATTTCATTTTGTTTTGGCAGAGCTTTGATCTCAACGACAAGTAGACACAATATTATAGATAGGTAGTTATCTTCACACACTCCTGATTTTTTTACAAGTTCATAAACGCGGAAGAGTAGGTAAATATTTCATCGACAGCAGCAGTTTTCATAGACTTTCATTTCTAAAAAACTAGCTCTACTTTACAAATCCATTTGTAGTCAATTTATTACTTTTAACTTCACTCAACATTCATAATAAGTCGAGAGCGTTTTGTAAAAGAAAGGAGAATAAGGCATTCAGTCTAAAACAAACAACCGAGAAATGAAAGCATTAGCTTAAAATTAATCAGTGAATGGATTTGACTCAAATGTACGCTTTCAGCTAATAAAAATACGAAAAAATTGTTGAAAAAATAACAGTGAAAGATGATGGAGAACAAAATGGGATTTCTATGGAAAAAAGCAAAGAGCAGAATAATTTCTCCCAGTGCATAACGCACAGAAAGTACTCCGAAGGCAAACTTTTGTCGACATTTCGTTTATTATGATATCTGATATTTTAAGTGGGGTCATTTGCTAGAAGTCGATTGTCCTATACACAATACACACTCTGTATATCCACTTGCCTTAGTGAAGTACAAATATTTTAAGCGAGCTTTTCAATGAATTCACCAATTCTACCTTTACAAATATAGAGCCCTTGCGTCCACAGCACACACACACGGCAGCAGTCATTGTCAAGTTTTGGACGGTGTAGTGGGGAGATAAGGAGATGAAAGCTGCACACGCTCCACAAACTAATATTCCATTACAAAACTACGACGACCAAAGTTGTGTGTGTGCTTTGTCTCTTACTTTTCAACTGTACAAATAAGGCTTTTTCAATCAATCATAATAATAACTGACTGTGAATTTGAAAAGATAGTTGAAGTGAAAAGAACAATAATTCAAACGCGGATGACAGCAACAAAGAAACCAATCCATGAATTAAGATATTGCTATATATAATTTATATTTTTGTAATATATATAATATGAGTTTATGTAATAATTATACAACTGGAAAACAGCCGTCTGATCTCGACCATTTCGTAACCGACAATATAATTGCAAGAGTGCACTTTGTAGTTTTTGTTAATTTTATTTTTATTTAAAAAGAGCCCTCGACTCAAGGGCCGATTTATCTCATTCTTATTTTAGGAAACCCTTCTTTAAGCATCCAATCAACACTTACTTAATTTGCTTCACTTGTAATTCTAAATTATTATTTTTAATTGCTAATGAACCTATACCAGAATTACTTGTCCGAGCTTATGAAACGAGTTTCAGTTTTTAATTCTGCGGATTTTCACTTTTCCTCTCTCACACATGAAATGTGCTTAAAAGCATGTCTGCTTACTTAAAAGCAATCAAAGTCTTTTTAGGTTCTTTCATTTTTCTTCCTTTAAAACTGAACCCATGGCTATAAAGGGCTTTAAGGGAAATGGTGAAAGTACGACGAGCAAATAATTCCAGACTGGAGGAAATCCTTTGATTAATGCTAACAGCTACTGATCTAATTTAGATCTAGATCAAAGGCAAAAGCGGGACTGTTATATGCTTGCTTGGAGAAGAGAAGAGGAAAAGCATTCATGCCTCCCCCACCACATTTCTCATATAATATCCTTCATTCTTCTCACAGCTATAAGCTCTCCTTAAATGGTCCAATATACCTTTAGGTATCTCATGAAAGAATGTATCAAGCTAAAATGTACTTAGCAAACCAACCTGAGGACATGGAATAGTGATATTAAAATGGTAAAAAGGGTACCTTATCCTTCTTTTGTGTCTACCACATCCTCTACTCCTACCTTCTCAACTCTTTTCCCAAATAGGCTATTTATACCCAATGTCTAACTAATTCCAGTCATTTCTACACACGTTTCGCACGTATGCCCATCTCTTCACCAAAACTCCCATGTATTTAAAAGATATAATTCTTTGTTTTTGCTGAGTCATGGCGCTTTTCCCCTTGCTTGCGTCTCTGTCGTCCTTCCTTCTTTGCGTGATTGCAAATACGTAAGAATGAATGAGGAAGAGAGGGAGCCCTGGAGTTGGAAAAGTAGTAAAGGACAGAATTATAGCGAAGCCCAAAAGAAAGAGCGGAACTTGGAAAAAAGGATTAATTCTATTATTCATGGTGATTAATGCTCATTCCTGACTTACCATTTTGCAGGAGCAAGCACTAGCCTAAGCATATTATACACACTGAAAGAAAAAAACAATGCAAAGCTGGAAAATTATGGCAAAATCCTATTTCTACAGATCCCTATTAAATGAGGAAAAGGTAAGGGATGAATATTATGCCATGTTCTTTCTATACCTCTCCTTTTTTTATCCTCTGTTTTAGCAGTAGCTTTCGTCATGAATAGAAATTGTAATAACAGTGAGAAATGTATTTAGTTGTCGTGTTTCCCAGTTCATGTCACTCCCTTGATTTCCTCAAGCCCTCAGTCATGGCATTTATCTTCCTCAGTTCAACTGCTAATCACTTTAAATTTCTAATTTTTCCAAATCCTGTCACCGTTACACCATTACTTAACTCTAAAGGAAGCCAAGCCAGGCAGCCGCCCCGCCACTATTCTGCTACCACTATTATATATTATATTATACTGACTGTAATCGGAGAGAAAAAGCTAAACTCATTTCCATCCAAATATTTTCACGTACAAAATATAACACACGCGTTCTCATAAAAATTCATTCCTTTTCCTGAAAAATATGGACTAAATCTATTGTTGTCTGTGATAACGGTGATAATTAATGAGAATGTGAGGAAATGGTCTTTGTTTCCTTTTGCTTATTTATTTTTCATACAAGCAGTAGCGTCACATCCATATTAAGTAGAATGGCTGTCCTGTCGTGCTTTACTTGCAATATATTTTACTCATTTTTTCCCACTGAATTGTAAAAAGGTAGGTAGCCTGGCAGGAGTAGGAAGAGGAAAGCGTAAAGTGTTTCTTGAGACAAAAATGTTAGGTAAGATCACATCGACAACTACGCAGCAACTCCCGTTCCTTTCTTACCTTTCTCTCTTTTTTAACATTGTTTGAAAGAGAACGACAAGCAGATGAAATATTGAAGGCAGCCACGACACATGATTTGTTGAGTTAACTCCTGTTCCCAGTAAGTATATATTCACTTACTCGCGCACACACACATCCATTCTTTCGAAAACTATTTTCATACCTTAGTCATTGAGCTTGTAATCATTGCATGTGACAAAGAACAAAGCAAAAAACAGTATCGGTTTTACTGGAAACAACAACACAACAACCAAGAAACCACACCAACAGCACACGGAACTAAACAGAGTAAAATCAACCTGCCTAAATATAGTTTATCAACGCGGGATATCAACTATCCGTCATGAACAACTTTTCATGGGGAGATTTTAATGTCTATGCATATTGATATACCGCTGTGAATTGCGGTCTTTTGGGTTTCGTTTATTATACATTTGGAAGAAGGCACTGTACATAAGTTAAAAGGTAAAGTTCCAGTTTTGCCAACTCAAACAACAAAGTCTCCTTCATTCATCCGAACTATAAGTTAGAAAGGGAAATGGTGATTAAGGATTTTGTTTTGCTTTTTGCCATAACTCTCGTGAAAAATGTGAATTTAAATTGATTCAGAGTGTGAGCAAATGACGTAGTAAAACAACACATCAACTATGGGGAACATCAAGACAAAAGTCGTGTAATTTTCCAGCGAAAATAATAAAGTTCACTTGAATTTTTGCTTTCTCTAAAGAACAATTGAAGCTTTTAGGAAACGCATTTAACATCATCATTATTACTTAAGTAAATGTGTTTATGGCTCCGTGGTTCCATGTGTATTTAATTTAAAGCAAACAAAGTCTGAAAATAGTCTTTGCCTTTAGCGTCACATTCATATTTTTTCATTTCAATAAAGTTCTAGCTTTTCGCATTGTTTTGACAATTTTATATAAGATGATGCTGATGATGAGAGAGTTGCATGAATTTGAATGGAACCACTCAAGCGTCTCACTCACTTCTAAGACAGACTCTGTGTCTCTATATCTCTGGTGTGTGTGTTTTCTTCATTTAATATAATGCAAATATAGAATAAAATACAAGGAAAAGGAAGAAAAGTAGGTGGAGAGGATGGATGGGTTGAAGAGAAAGAAAAAGGTCTTCGTTTTTACGGAGAAAATATAGAAAGTAGTGTGGGTTGAAGACATATTAGCGGGAGATGGAGAGGAAAGATATAGAATATATATACGAATAGGGCTAAGTTTCTAGGTACTTATGAAGCATAATGAAATGAGAGGAGGCAGAATGAATAAGGAAGATGTTGAGTGATTCGAATTCAGTGAAGCGGACAGACAGAGTCCTGTCATCATCATCATCGCTGTTACTACAGCATTATCATCACAGCAAAAGCCACACACTCTGTGAATATAGTTTGTGCAAGTTTGTAAGCCTGCCTGATTCACACCATCAACGTGACTTTTACTTTTTCTTATCCCTTCATTTCTTTCTTTTGTAGCGAGTCAACACGAGGTTATTTCCTCCTCCTTCGTCTTCTTCTCTAAGATTTTTGCAGGAATACAGAAAAGGCAGCAGCAGTGGAGTGAAAGTGGAAGCATTTCTCAACTTTTCTCTCTGGGCGTGCATTACAAGACTCATATTGAGCTCGTCTCACTCGCAGTATGCTGCCTCCTGGCATATTACACAAATACAGTTTTCTCTTTTTCCTCAATTTTAAACATTTTTTCCACTTTTGAGTTGAGTGAAAGTTAAAGCAAAGCTAATAAAATGAGAACATGAATATAGGTACTGGGGCATATATATAGTGGCAATAGCGGTAGTCCTTATTCCTCACCTTTTTTCACATTCGTTCACTATTCTTATACTTTCTTCTTTACACAAAAAAAAAACAAAAACTTAGGAAAAGCTCCTTTTGACTTTTGCTTGATCCCCTTCCGTGTTTCCTCACTCACTCTCGCAGCTCACATTACAAAGTCCCATTTTAATTAATTCTAGCATTGAAAAATCGCTACCATTTCATTTTCATCTTTCTTTCTGTACAAAAAAACTTTTTAAAAGTAATTTTCATCATCATCGCCATCCTATACATAGTTGCTGCAAATGTGGCGGTGCTGATGGTGAACTTTGTAGTATAGCCTATAAAACATGGAGATTTTCCTTTTACTACAACCAAAAGTAGTTACCTGCACAATTTTTCTTTGAATGTCTTCCAAAATAAGCTCCGTTTTCTTGTCCTTTTTTGTCTGGAGCTTGAATCTGCATACAAACGTACTTTCTATTTTGCTCTGTAGAAACTATTTCAGCCGTCATCAAAAACCAGCAGCAACAACAGTATTATAAACCCGAAATGTATTTTTTTGTTTTGAAAAAGATGTACCCCATTTACATCTCACATGTAAACAGCTTTTTAAAAAAATCTGGTCGACTTTCTGAGAAAAATCATTTCCACTAAAAAAGAAACGACTTCACCTACTTCACTCTACTTGGCATTAGAGTAATGTATGGATACATGGATGCGAGTCCCAAAGGTGTAGTATCGCTTTCTATATTATGTATCCGTACGAACGTACGTTTTATTTTTTCCTTTTTTGTCCAATATTATTTCTTTTTTTAAAAAACGAAGGTAAATGAAAAAGAGCTGAGTTGGGATATATAATACTACTTGTGTGCTTTCTCTACATGTTTGCACAATACGTCACGTGCGCTTTCCTTCAAAGGTTGCTGGTAGGTGCTGTTTGGGCTACGACTTCACCTACTTCACTCTACTTGGCATTAGAGTAATGTATGGATACATGGATGCGAGTCCCAAAGGTGTAGTATCGCTTTCTATATTATGTATCCGCGTATACGTACGTTTTATTTTTCCCTTTTTGTCCAATATTACTTCTTTTTTAAGAAAAACGAAGGTAAATGAAAAAGAGCTGAGTTGGGATATATAATACTTCTTGTGTGCTTTCTCTACATGTTTGCACAATACGTCACGTGCGCTTTCCTTCAAAGGTTGCTGGTAGGTGCTGTTTGGGCTCATTCAACTCTGATTTTTTAATCACTGCTCTGAGTCAAAAGATGAGGAAAATGGATATTTGCTCCGCTTTGATTTAAATAAATGAAACCAGGCTCTGAAACTAATGTATGCAGACACGCAGTTTGCACTAGTACAAAAGAAAACAAAGTATTTATGGGAGATGGAAATGAAAGACATGAAATAGTAGAGAGCGTCCTGCTTTCCACTTTCCCTTTTCTCTATCACTCATTCTTTTTCCCTCATTTAAATAACGGGATGAGTTCTCTCTCGTTTTATTTTCTTAAAATGACTAATATTTTCAATTTAGAGTTTTTTCAATCAAAACATTTGTATCTTTGTTCAGAAAGGCTTTAAAAGTAAGGCGGTGGGTTGTTTGGTAACAGAAACCGTATTAGTGGTAGCGCTCAGGTTAATGAGATCTAATCCGTAGAGAGTAGGAATGGGAAAAGGGGACGAAGGAAGCGTGATCGAAGGTCATGAAATCACTTCCGACTTCTTAGCCATATTCCCTACATCCTTAAATAGCGTATATCCCATTTCCCTTTGTTTCTTTTGTGTGAATGAGTCTTTTTCAATTACTTTACTTTTCAGTTTCAATACTAATGCATTGTTTGGCTTTATGTTTGATGATTGAGGGAGAAATGATGTCCTTTTTTTCTTTTGTGTGAATGAGTCTTTTTCAATTACTTTACTTTTCAGTTTCAATACTAATGCATTGTTTGGCTTTATGTTTGATGATTGAGGGAGAAATGATGTCTGTCTGACACACCGACCGACCATACCCAATCTTTATTGTTAGTTTTAACAAAACATTCCACTTCTTTATTAATTTCGCCTTCTTTAATAAGCTTTTTTGGAACACCGCTCTCTTTTTTGTTCCGATTCATTCATCCGTCACCCCATTTGCATATTATTACCATTGTCCTGCTCACCGTCCATTTAAATACATTTCGTTTTATTGAAAGCTTTCCACTGCCACTTTCTAAAGTTTTGAGTTTGGTTCTCAATTTTCGTGATCTTTCCTCATTTAGAAAAGCTGTCCAAACTCCTTTTGATTTCTTTGAGAGAGCTAAAGTAAATTGAAATGCACGCTTGTTTAGCATAACATAATGGTGTCGAGAGTCGAAATGCATTCTAAGAGTTAGGCCGCCACCATCGATGCTTGCTTTTTACCAGGGAAAGAAATTTCAATTGAAATTTACCTGAGAAAAGTATACCCTCTAGCTTTTTACTTTGTATTTCGTATCGTCTCCTCGAGTTAATGGAAATCTCAATTAACTTGGCTCATTTCCTGAAAACAGTACATCAACTTCAATATTATAATCCATTTGGAAAGTTGCAAGCTCCAAGTTACCCTTTTAAATGAGAGTTTGTATTTGAAATGAGTTTCTATATATGATATGTACACACAAATAGATATTTGAAATGTAAAAATAAGAGTTATTCACTGTAAAGTATTTCTTTGATTTATTTTAGAAAATGAGGTCATATTATTATTATCGATATGGAAAACTGAATTGAATTCTTTACTGAAGCATAAACAGGTTCTTTATTTTTTCTCGGTAAAACTCATCATTATCACAAAAAATGAGCAATAAGAGCAGCCTGCTGGAAAATGAAAATACTTTATAAAATGACACGTAAATAAGTAAATGTATATGTCAATACTACACAACAGTAAATACTTCCGACAACATTTTGATTTCCACCATGCTGATATCCATCAAATCAGAGAAAATACTTTTCCTTGACTTCATCACGTTCCCAAGCACGTACTTTTAAAAAGTTTGTATACAAAATGGGGAAAAATAGTGGAAATGAAGTGGAATTTTTTGGAAGAAAAAAAATAGAAAAAGGTGATGGTTAGTTTAAAAAGTACATATGCTCATATCTAATAATAATTCACTATGCGCTTATTCGTTGAAATCCAATCCATAATGATTCATCGAGATATTTTGCTCCCTTCTTTTCGTGACATTTGGCCATTTTAGCTTTTAACCCGGTGAATGGAAATATAACCAACGTAAATGTGGTATGTAGAGAAACATTTTATCAAAGATATTATAACGATTGAATGATATGAAGTAAGAAGTTAAAATTGCTATTAGTTGGTAAGTATTATTGTTATTGTTTTTGTACTTTATGACGTTTCATCTAATATGTTTGTACTACGTTTGAAAAATGCGTTAAAACTTGGAAAGACGACGTCGTGGGTGGGTTTAGTAATCTTAATCTGGTCAGGGAGAAGAGGACTGAAACAGTATAGAGAGCAAGCAATAACTACGGCAAGTTGGTTGACTATGCTACTGTTGTTGTAAAGCTATTCTTCTGGCATTTCTGCTATTTATTGGAAACATTTTGGAGAAAACGAGTCCAGGAAGGAGGAAAGGTTGGGCTCATTTATCACAAGAAATGTTTTTAAAACGAGAAAAAGTGAAGATGCCGGTTTGTATTCCGCCCTAATGGGAAAAGCTTGTATTGAATTATGCTTTTGATGTTTGTTCTTAGGCTCATTCTATTCTACCCCAATAACAGGTCATTATGTACAGTACACGAGAGCCCTTTTTAAAAAAATATTTTGCCCATTCCAACTTTTGCTTGTTCTTTAAAAAAAGAATTGTCTTGACTTGTGTGACTCTAAAAGAAACAAAAAACTAGAAACATCTTTTCAGTCAACAACTACTAAACTTACATACCTTCATACACAAAGAAAGCACAGCAGGGAGCGAGCTTATATCAAAAAGTTACCTTTTCAAAGCATTTGTTTAGCACATTCAAATAATACACAAAGAATCGAGAGCCCTTTTTAAAAAAATATTTTGCCCATTCCAACTTTTGCTTGTTCTTTAAAAAAAGAATTGTCTTGACTTGTGTGACTCTAAAAAGAAACAAAAAAGTAGAAACATCTTTTCAGTCAACAAATACTAAACTTACATACCTTCATACAAAGAAAGCACAGCAGGGAGCGAGCTTATATCAAAAAGTTACCTTTTCAAAGCATTTGTTTAGCACATTCAAATAATACACAAAGAAACAACTACCTTTTTGTTCTGGAGACATTTATATATTTTTTAAACTCTTCCCAATTCTTGCAAAACATAAATCTGGAGAAAAAGAAGAAAGGCCGCACCCACATGAAGCAAACATCGGTTTGAACTTGCAGGCAACTAGATTGAGAATGTAAGGGCGAAGTAAACAGGAAATGTGAGAGCACACCTCGTGACAGGTCTTAAGTATCTCTTCACATGTGTCATTCCCCACAGCTGTGGACTTGTTTCAAACAGCCTTAGAAACCTCCTTTTACCCCGTTATTGCATTGCCATGTCCCAGTCACTACTGCGTTTAGCACAAGTTAAGCTATAAAGCCACGATAAAATAATTTTTATATTGCAAAATCGTAACTGGGAATGCGGAAGAACTTTTCTAACAAAAATATTAAGATCCACAATATTTTTGCAAAAAGAATAAACGAAAAAGAACTAAAGGCAATATTTTTGAATCCATTCAGCAAACAAACACAGAATTGTGTATGTACATTGTAGCCTTATGTCATGCATTCATATATTTGCTTTCTTCTTCGCTTTGCATGTATTTGATGAGTAGTCGTCTTTCTGTCACGAAAAAGAAACTTTCAAAGTAGGTCTTTAGTTTTAATAGTAAATCGAAAAATGTATAAAAAATCTCAAAACGTGATTTTCCTTTTCTATTGAGATTTACTACGTAGCAGTTTAAATCCATAATCCTACTCTCATTGCATGGCACATTGAATCATATCTGCTGTCAACGTCAATTTAAACTTTGTCTCTTCCATTTCCATATCATCGAAACATTCCTTTCATCCTAGTTTCTTCTTCAAAGAAATATTCTGGTATGTTGGGTTTGAAGGAAGAGATAAAGCGAAAGGGCACCCGAGCCAGAAAATCAACTTGAATGGAGCAATCAGCATACGAATTACAGTCGCATTATACAATGTTTCATAGTTGTAAAATGAAGTTCTTTATGCGTGCGAGTTTCTGATTTTCTCTAGTTTTCTCCACACATATGTATCCAAAGCTGCCTGGCGGAGGTTCAGCAATGGTGGTGAAAGTTGTTAAGATTGTTTATCGTCCTAATATGTATCGCTGTAGGAGGAAAAATATATTAAGGGAAACAGCAAAAGAAAAGGAAGTGTGGTGAAGTCAAGTTGAAAAAGGTGCAATGACTCTGTGTCACGCTGTGCTAGGAAATTGTCTTGCGTTTTCACATTTCTCAAACGATAATCGTAATTCTTTTACATGACAATCGCATCGTAAGTGGCACGCAGTTTCGTTCATCATATTATTACTCTTCGTAGTCATGTCATGTGTAAATTCTCTACCTTCTTATAATATATTTCCTCGTAAGCTTTCATACCTTTGAAGAAAAAGAGACATTGTAGGCATGTACATGTGCTCCAACCTTATTTGAAGAGGTTCATCTCGACTGGATAGGGACGATGGCAACGACATTGCCTCATCACCACCGGTGAAGCTCTCTCCACCGTTCAAGTGAAGTGAGGCAAGAAAAAGTTGAAGCACTTCAAAGAGAGGCGGAGAAAGAGGAGAAGGAGCAGAACAAAAGAGGAAATTCGATTTCCTTTTGTTTCATCTATAAACAAGTGCATTATGACGAGGGCTGTTAGTCATCACACACAATGATGATGAGAATGAGGATACTGCCGCGGATGGATGATTACAAAGATGTTGTTTTGTTTCTTTCGAGAGAAGGTGAGAGAGAAAGTGGAATTGAGTAGCAGGGAAAGATGAAGAACTACATCCTCAGAGCTTCCTTATTGGACACACTTTTTCTTCTCTTTATATAAAGTAACTCGAACTAAGTACTTGTCACTAAGGCTGAGTGTGACACAAAGAATCCAAGGCAGAAGCCAGGTCGCTGTGGGAATCTCTGGAAATGGCGGACCTCAAGAATAGTAAGAAAGATGAGAAGCTCCTTTTGTGTTGTTGTTGTTGCTAGCATGTATTTTGTAAATTCATTTCTTATTTTCACTACTTTCCAAATATATCGTATTAGCAAAACTAAAGCTACAATTTCAACATCAAATTTTTTCCCAAGAAAAAGTACGATTTGAGCAAAGAAAGATAAACATACTTGAGAACAGACTTAATTCGCTTTCACCCTCCAAAGTACACATGCATCAGATCCAATTTAACAAGCCAATGTGCTCTGTCATGTTTGTGAAGTTGCAGCAGTGGATAAGAAAATGTATTTATTAGTAATGAAGTACTCGATGTATTTCTATGTACTTCAGCAAATTACGTGTAGCCTCTTGAACACTTTTCTCTTATTCTTTTGTTCTTATATGTCTATATGAGAATGTTTATGTTTTCAAGTCATCAGATGGCTTAAGGAAATGAAAGAAATGCTAGCATATAATCAAGTATGTAGCTTACTTGTACACCTGTCCTTTCCCTTTTCCACTTGTCTCTCCAAACGAACAGAGAGGCTCTCGCAAAGACCAAAGGCTCTACGCATTTCTTTCACTCGCATGTATATTTTAGCTTAGCCAAAGTATTTAGGTTTGTGTTTGCGGGACATATATTCATTATAGAGCGTATCAGCTTACTTTTATGTCCTTTTACTCCGTTTTCATATAAGTTCTACAACTCTAGTGCTCCTAGTCTACTGTTACTGCCACTACAACTACTTTGTATCAAATTATTTATTAATACTCCCTGCTTACAGTTGCTTGCCCACCTGCAGCTGTCTATTTCCATAGATGGGTAAACAAGCTGGGAAAATAAGCACACACCGCTGCCAAGCACCAAATAAACTATTTGTATGACGAGAACCTTTAAAAAGTGGCGTTCCTGTCTGGAAAAATTAGATCCTTCAAATTGTCCATTGTCCTTGCCCATTCCTCTTATACTTCTTTGCTCATTGTTAGGTAATTCGGTAGTGGCAGCTACTTAGAACCTAGTTTTTACATATATCTCTATAGGTGTTATTATACCAACGTCTTCAATTTGCT
>JAHZNK010000624.1:0-10091 GCA_027744615.1 Lepidocyrtus cf. nigrosetosus NNG-2020 | reverse complement strand
TGCATGTCCGAAAATTGTAAAGTAGTACAGAAATTTTCATAAGTTTTTGCGAATAAAAGTTTTGTTTTGTGAAATTAAATAGTCGCCAGCAATATGAAATTTTATCATGTAAATAGTATAGTTCCAGCTTTGGAAAACGAAAAACCAAAGGAAAGTTCAAAGGGCTAGTAAAAGCACTATTACCCAAGCTAATAGAATATAACCTATTATAACCTATTTGTAGTTTGGTTAATTTAAAAAATAGCGTGAGTACCAAAAAATGAAGGTATTATTATATACGGTTCTATACTACTTATAGTTAAACTAAACTGGTAACACGAAAAGATGTGTTTGATTGTATGCAACAGACATAGAAATAAATACTGATTATTTTTGTATATTTTCAGAAAGAGAGAGAAGACTGTCAGAAAACAATAGCGAAGGCTTGCTGTTGTAGCAGGAGAAAGGCCGCGAGCTTAAAAGGTGCAAGCGAGAGAAAATAGCAAAAGGAAGAATAGTTACCAAACCAGAGAAAGGAAGGCAAACAAGAGAACTTTTGTATATGATTTGGAAAAGAGTTCGTAGTGGTCAATAAGAATGGAGGATGACCATGGCCATGCACGTCATATTGTGAGAGTATACGTGGGATCTTTGTCACATGAGTACGAAGCACTGTCAGTGGAAGCAAGCAAACACACCACGGCAGAGGAAATAGTTTCGTGTATAGTTCAGAAACTAGATTTTAAGAATCCCAATGACTATGAGCTCGCCGAAGTGGTCGGAAACTCCACAGGGCAGGAGTGTAAGGAAAGACGAATTGGTCCGTACGAATCTCCCGTTGCACTCAAATTATTATGGCCCAAAGCGTCGGAGGCTGCAGACTCTTTATTGTTCACCAATATTCCTGGAGTTCCACCAGCATCGACGACGCCGACGACGAGAACTACATCATCAGCAGCATCCTCTATCACAAGTGCTGGATCTAACTCTCACTTTTCCTCTTCGTCGTTTACGAACTCATTCCCGAGTCATAGCTCCTCTTCTATAACATCGAATAAAGGAACTGGAAATACATACGGTAAAGGATACCAGAACGGGGGTGCCTCAAATGATGTTTATGGAAGAGAAAGTTACGGCAGTAGTGGCACGGCATCAGATGTGAGCAGTCTTTACCGGTTCTGTCTTCGAGAGAGACTTACAGACTCACTCCTCCTTGAGGTAAGTTTTTAACAAACACACCTGATTCCACAGATATGATTTCAATTTAGCTATCTGGGGGAAAAGTTAGGTCATACTCTTTTTAAACTTTTAATCAATATGCACTCACTCACTCCATGTCCAGTCATTTTATTCATAGGCACTATGTGCCATACCCTATTATATTCATAAAGAAAAAGCCTGAATTTGATTCATAGGTAAAAAATAATATGAGAGCCTATATTTACACAAGTACAAATGAAGATTTTTCAATGGTTAGCATGCTTTCACCTATTAAATCTAAATCTAAACCTACATCCATCGTCAACACATGCATACTACATTATTCGTCTAGTACGGAACAATGATAATTCACTGGTCGTAAACACAGATAATGAAGACAGGCAGTGCTATTTTTGTAATTTTTAGTAGTATTTGAATAGATGTCCAGAGAAGAAAACAACTCAAAAGATATGATATCGTACGATCCCCTTTCCTTTCTCGGCTTTAGGAGTTATAAATAGAACTAGAATGAAAGGCCTTCTTATGTCCTTCCCAATTTTCCTTTAGATCCACGACCGCCTTTTTGAATTCACAACTTTATTCACGAGAATAAAAGAGTTATATTGTGGCACAAGCTAATTTCATTTTATATCCTATCGTTGCTTTGTACTAGCTTGGCCACTATCAATTGATACTCCACCGATTCAAATTGGATTGATTATGACAGAGAAGATACATGCATAAATCCATCTATTTTATTTTCTAGTGTGCTCACAACGTCTACCTGACTCATACCGTGACCTTATTCTTCTAGATAAATCATAATCTAACATTACCATTGTGAGAGTGATTTTATTCCACTCCTTTTTCTAGTACTTCGCCATCTATTTACCTTCTTTAGAGTAGACGTTTGCTTTTTTCTCTAACGACAAGGAAAGAGAAAGTATTTTCTTACTTGTTTTCTATCAAAAATGTATTTCTTTATATTTTTAATATTTTGCAGGCAAAGCTTGCGTTTGTTTGTCACAACCAAACACACCCGTTACTTTCTCTTTTCTCCTTCCTTCGAAAGTCATGAATATACATTCATCAGTCCTGTGCTATTACTATCAAATCAATCATAATGATGGCATTATTAGTTACTTTCTTTTTTATTTTTACTAGAACAGAGAAAGGATTAGAACTTGTCAAATCATCATGTAGCTTTCTGCTAAATTTTAGTTGAGAAAAAATAAAAACCTTTTAGGATTGTGTCATGCTTTCTTTTTCATTGTTTTTTCGCGCTTGGCGTTTCATTGATTTTGATTTGTTTAGAAAAAACAAATTTTTTCTTGACTTATAGCTTACCTGAAGATAGTATTATTCTTATGGAAGGAAGAAAGGAACAAGAGAAAAGTTTACAAGTAAAAATACAAAACATAATGTTGTGACAGTAGAACCTTCCAGTAAACCTGGATATGTCGTGTAAACCTTTTGCAAATATTACAAAACTGCAATGATTAGATAGATACGGTATATCATTTGGGATTAGTATAACTTTCACTAACCCCAAAACCAGAAATTAGGTATGTTACTTGGATGAGCAATCGTTGCATTGATTATATTTGTTTCTGGATTATTTTGACATATATATTTTAATATGCAGATCTGAAAGGATCTGTTCAATACTAGTCTGTATTCATAATAGATAATTACAAAATTTTAGAATTGATGCAAACATTTTTTTGACATTTATGAAGAAAGTTCAGGTGTAAAGCGATATAAAATAACAAGCAAACTTTCTTGCTATTTAGACGGAATACAATACTCATAAATCCAGAATCACATAATTACTATTTGCGTCACAGATTTTGAACTGGGGTGAATGAATAAAATACAAATGTAAAAAAGTATGTATAATTTTTATTTGGTGAATAGCGTTCTATTATAGACGTAAATACAAAATGACTTAATAATATCTTAATAAACAACGTTTAGTAAATAACCTTACGTCTTACATAATTTATGAAAGTTTGTCGAGAGTTTTCAGGACGTTAAAGGAAAACGAACGATCAAGAGTTAGTGCATCAATAAACCTACATAACATACATATTATACCCATACAAATATAATACTTTATTCAGCTGAACGAACACAAGGCAAAAAATATTGTCATTTTTTGCAGAACTCTCTTTGTAGCTTCGGAAAAGTTTCCCTATTGATAAGACTGCGAAGTTTAAATATAATATATGATGACGGCAGTAACCTTTCCGGTTGGATTTTATGTCAGTTTTGCCCTTTCTCGTTTCAGTCCCTTTGCGTGCAGATTCCTAAAATGTTTTTAAGAGGGAAAGAACTAGTTCATGATCATTGTGGAAATGTACGTAATAAACTTTTGTTGAAATACAGAAAAGAAGGAAACAATCACAAACTTAAGAGATCTGCTACTAGTAATACGTATAATTGGAAATCATAAACGAATATGATAAAATTAAATCTTGAAAGTTTGTTTTGATTCTCATAGCACTTTTAGCTACAAATTTTGACGAGAAATAATAGAAATTAAGTCTTTTAGGATTGTATTTCAGAGTAGTAAAACACAAAGAGGGTTCAGTATTTCTTTTTTGCTGCTGTCATCATTAAATTGGCATGAATAAGTTTTACGTCTCACATTACCCTCATTTGTTCCTTGGTTCATGATTTTGTAAGGTTTCGCAAATTATTTCTACTCCAGTTCGTAGTTTTCATAGCTTAAATACATCTGATACGATTATTCCAAAAGAGGAACCGTTGATACTGTCAGAAAAGGATAGGATAACAGCGTGGTTGACTTCACACAATAATTGAATATCGGCGATGTGTGATATATGCAAATATCAAAGTGTCACTTGTTTTTCTTTATGTCAAGAAGAAAGCTGTGTGAGAGTATGAGCCATAAATAAGTTTGACTGACGTTAACTTGACAAGTACATAAGAGTTAACACCCAAACAATAATTTCCGCTTTCCACTTACTTATCCAGCCCATTGTGTATGTTTTTTTATAAACTCTGCCTTATAATTGGATTCCGTTTTTTGCATATAGAAAAATAGAACATTTTTATTTCAAATTAACCCCATCCAGAAAAGGGGAATCTAGAAAAACTCATTTTAAACGGATATTTTAGCAAAATGTTAACAATAAAGGCAAATAAGTTTTGGTCGTATTGTTGGAAAGTTATAATTGGCAACAGTATTCCAAGGAGCTAGGAAGATTGGAATAAATGTGCGGGTGTTTTGGAAGTGACGACGACCAGTCCCCACTTCATGTGTGTGAATCTTTGAGTTTTGTTAATTGTCAACAAATACAGATTGGTATCGGTAATAATTCTGTACGTATATGCTTCTAAAATGAAAATTAGCGAAACTGTTGTAAAACAAAAGGGATTTCGATTTCAAGGCATCTGCATTTCTGACAACTTGTCTTCTCTTGTTTCTAAATTTGTTCTTTTATGCTGAAAGACATTTTTAAAATCCAATTATACAATGAAAGGTTGAGCGAAAATGTTAGTTTCTTTATTTGATATGGTAGATTTAATACTATTCTCACTTTTTGCTTTGCTGATTTTTTTGGAATCTTTACGAGCCGATTCCAATTCCATACCGCACCACTACTCTGACATATGTCATGACGAGAGGGTGACTCATAATTCCTAGAGACCAAAAAGTTCGAATTTCGTGTTGATAATAAAATGACAAGGCAATTTTTTATCTGCAAATGAAACTACTTACCTATCTGTGTTTAAAGCTAGTGTCCCGTTTTCTCCTTGTCTTACTTTCTTCTCCTTTGCTATGCTATCATGAAAAAGCAAATAAAGTTATGAGGCAAAAGAGATTCGAAATCTGATAAATGTTGGATCATAAACTGTGACACCAATTTGTACAATAGTACATCTAAAAAAATTATTGTAACTATTAAATATTACTAGAGTATCAGCAAAGATTATATGGAATAGAGCATAGCGTGATATTGTCTTTGGAGTATCAGTAGTGATATGGCGAGTAAAAGGAAAGTAAAATAAATTAAGAAAAGTTGAACGAGTGCCAAAAGGCAATAGTCCAGCCTGCGTCTTGTTATTATTTTTACTACGTATGTAATACTTGATGTGTTCTGTTGAAGTTCTTCTCATATCGTCTTGTCGTTTGTGATGATATTTGGCTTCTCCTTTTCTTTTTGTAAACAAAACCGCTTAAAAAGATGTGCGAAAAGTAGGTTTTTAAAATCAAATGTAACCTTTTAGTACTTTCTTTTCTTTGTAACACGTGTTCGTGTCTCTTCTGTTGAGTTTCCTCTGAGAGAGTGTAAGAGCCACACCGATTTTCTCATGTGTATTGTAAATTTTGTAATTGCGAAATAATTGCTTTTTTGTATCATACATTGTAACTACTGGATTTTTTCAAAAACATCCAACACATATTCCTCCATGGCCACAGGTGCACCCAATGCAACACAATATTGTGTACATTGAAAGATCAAAACAAAATTCCTTCAAGGTTTACACACTTCTGCCACTATCAAATAAAAGTTATGTAGTGGTAATTATTGAGTAAAGCCGCGTTAACATCCTGTGAAGTATTTTAAGGAAATCGGATAGATTCTTTGCCAAAATTGTAATGCCTGCCACTCCATCATTATGACCCGATGCTGATTTGATGTTTGATTATTGTAATACATAATCCGTATAGTTTTTACCTAAAATCTTATAAAAGCGAGTTACTACTAGAGTTACGTATTGCGAAAAGGAATGAAATAATACTCTTATACTGACAAGCAAATCGTTAGCAATATTCCCGTCCACTTGACAAGTTATTATGATGATGATGGGGTGGCAGTTGTAACATAAATGTCTTTCGGTATATTGTAAGATACTTTTTCTGGTCTGGTCTTTTTTATTTGTTGTTACAAATGTTCAGATGATGAGGGTGATGATTGCTGGAGTTAAAATGTAAATGTTCGATGAGAGATATAAGACGGTTTCGGGAAACCGAGAAATAGATTCGATTTTAGTGTTTAAAACATTATTCTACACTAAAAATGGTTTTTGGCTGGTTCTAATAAAATTTTAAAAAGCTGCCGTCGAATGAAGACTTTGTACGCAACGTTGGTGGTCAATTTTTAAATCCCATATAAAACTGGTAAATATTTACCTCAATTGGCTGTAACGATAATGTTTTTATGAAATTTTGAAACCTTGATTGATTGAAGGATTTGTGGAATGAGTTGAGTTGCACATTCTATAAATCATTTTGAAGATTTTAGCCAAGAGAGTAAAAATGAAGTGTTTAGCTGCAAAATGATAGATTTAGCATGAATAAAACAAGAGGAAAGACGCAAAAAAATTATTTGCAGTTAAATTTAAATGTATCTACAATTAAAAGCTTGTACCATTCATGTTATCAACGAGAACGAATTATGAAAACGGAAAGTTTTCATAATTCGTTCGTTAAATTTTAAAAGTAGTGATAACATCAGAAAACTCTAAGTAAATACGTCAATAAATAGATTAGATAATAGGCTGAAAACCGTGAATTTTGTACCAAATGCCTTATGCAAAAACTTTCATTTAGGCTAAAAATGCTTATCAATGCAAGAACTAGCTTTTTTATAGCGACTAATCTAATTAAAGGATGCATAATTTATGTGTTATAATAATTATGATTATTTCATTGCTCTCATTTGTTCTTTCAGGTTTATTAATTTTATTGCTAAACTTTTTTATATTAGAATTAATTTACCACGCAATTCTTCTACACCTGTTATGTAATGATTTTAAAAATGCAAATTAATTATATTCTGAATTTAATGGTTCATTTACTAGTACAATGCTAGTAAAACATAAATCCACCCACGCAACACCATTTGCATACTTTTGTCTAAAAAGCTACTACATGTAGACAGGGAAATGGTTTTTAGCAGTTTTAAATGTTAACATTTTAATAAATAAAACGAAAAAATAAGTAGTCGGATCTTCGTTTTATTTCATATTTTCAAAAAGTTGTGCAGGTTATGTTTTATCGTTTAAACCGTTTGTTTCTTATGTGAGTTATTATATGGTAGTTACAAAAATGAGTATCTTTCTTTTTGTGCAAAGTGGAGCATTAAAGCTTCCCATGCATGTATGATAAAAACATGTAGTTTTCAAAAGGCTCAAGTTGACGATGAATGAATACGCGTGTTGTAATGCTATTTTAAACGGGCAAAAACAAAATCTAAATCCATATTGTATTTTACATTAAAAAGTTTTGCTTGTAATGAAAAGTTTGAAAAACCGATTAAATCTTTTTCAACAAAATTACAAGATGCATGCCAGTATCTTATAATAAGAATTGTATTTGCTTTGTACTTATGTATTAAAAGTTTCGCAACCCACTTTTTACTACTACCCTATTTTTTAAATGTCTCGTTAAGTTTTTGGAAAAGAAATTATCCCTAATTTAGTTTTTTATTATTGCCATACGTAAGAAAAAGGGGCATAAAGAAACTTTGCACAGAAAAGATTCCATAAACGATATATGAGGGTGGCAGTTTAATGTAGTAGAAAAGTTTTTTGTAACACTTATCTGCTAAAATTAAAGGGAGCCTAAATAAGGATGAGTTGACATGTGATCAAAAAATGATGGCTGAATGAATAATGAAGATGATTCACCTTTGCTTGAGGTCAATGTTTAATTGCTTGTTTCTTACTTTTTTCCCAAGGCTTTCGGAAATGCCAAAACCGCACACAACAATAACTCAAGTCGTTTCGGGAAGTTTATTCAAGTTAGTTATCGAGAAAATGGAATGGTCCATGGGTAAGTGAGAATGACGCATTTGAATAGTTGCTTTAAAATATTTCAGAATCGTGACATTTTACTAATCATCCGTCAAAACTCTGATTTACAGGGCGATAGTACAAAAGTACCTGCTAGAAAAGTCTCGCATTTGCTGTCAAGCAAAAAATGAACGAAATTATCACGTATTTTATTACCTATTGGCTGGAGCGAATGACAATGAAAGAGGAATACTCAATTTATTACCACCTCATAAGTATCACTATCTTAATCAGGTAAGGGATTCGGGAAATGATTGCCAAACTGTTTTTCTCATACAAATATAATGGGTTTAAAATCGCTATAATTCACAAAATGAATTTTTTATTGGGTGCATATATACAGAGCGAATGCTACACATTAGACGGAGTGGATGAAAGTTATGAATTTTCGCGATTAAAACAATCTATGGAGATGGTCGGATTCGGCCAAGACACGCAAAGGAAACTATTTTGTGTGCTGTCCGCAGTCCTGCTAATTGGTATGACATTATCTTCATATTGCTAAAAACCTAGAATGTATATACCTGTTAATATAATATATTTATACGAATTATGAAATAATTATGTAATTTTACTGACATAAACGAAGAAATTGGCATAATCTTTAGCTTAATGTATTACATCAGATTTTGTTATTTGTCATAATTAACAGGAAACGTGGAATTTACTCCGAAAAAGTCATCATACCATCACGACGAGTCTGTTCTAATCCAGAATCCTGCTGTTGTTCGTCAAATCTCCAATTTATTACGGGTGACAGAGGACACGTTGATCGCTGCTTTGACGTCTAAACGAGCCAGGGTATGCATGTGAATGAATTTAAATACTGATAAATATTATTAGACTCAACGGTTTCCAGTATTTGGTTAAGCTGTCGAAATAATACAAAATAAAATATGAAAACATGTTTAAATGACAATGAAATATATATTATTGCAGGTCTCAGGGGAAATGCTAGTCATCAATTACCGAATGCCAGAGGTAATTAATTGTCATTGCATTAGTATGTATGTATGTACTGTATTGAAAGTATGAAAACGAGAATGGAGAAAGCGGCATATTAACTATCACTGCTTTCACTATCATTACAAAACAAACGCAAGGGAAAAGTTGAAAATGAAATCGTGCTGGGTCTATTTACACGATTGATAAAATGTTATCGTTTAGTTTGCTTAATTTAAAGTTTAATTTTTCAAAACATGACGCAATAATAACGAATCATCACACATTGTATTATCTGTAGGCGATCGCGGCTCGTGATGCGATGGCGAAATGTCTTTATGAGACATTATTTGATTGGATAGTGCTCCAAGTAAATCATTCTTTATTAAGTAAGAAGGATGCCAGTGCTGATTACAACGGGAACTCAATCGGTGTGTGATGCGATGGCAAAATGTCTTTATGAGACATTATTTGATTGGATAGTGCTCCAAGTAAATCATTCTTTATTAAGTAAGAAGGATGCCAGTGCTGATTACAACGGGAACTCAATCGGTGTGTTGGATATTTTCGGATTTGAAGATTTTGGTGACTGCAACAGGTACGTAATACAAAATCTGTAATATCTGCAACTATAGTATATAAAAAAGAATTATAAGGCGTTTCTGTTAATGGGTTTCTTGGAACGTGGCAAAACCTGAGAAAATCTTTGTCGTTTTAAGACTTTACATAAAGATAAAATTGGCAACTATTTGAGAAATTATTAAATAAACTTCCTGTATTGTTTTTATTTCACACTACTTCCCAACTCGTATCGCCCACAAACAAAACAGTTTTGAACAGTTCTGCATCAACTACGCAAACGAACATCTTCAGCACTATTTTAACCAGCACGTGTTTAAGTACGAGCAAGAAGAATATAAGAAGGAGGGGATTCATTGGACAAATATTGAGGTAATAGCACTATAGTGGTAGTAATCTGAAGGGATTTTTTAGTATCTGGGAACAATATTTCTAGATATATAACATCTCTTTTAGTTTATGGACAACACTCCATGTCTCAGTTTAATCGAGGGCAAACCTAACGGTCTTATATGCATTTTGGATGATCAGTGCAGGTAAGTCTTTAAAAAATTTCCTACTAT
>JAHZNK010000623.1:0-12369 GCA_027744615.1 Lepidocyrtus cf. nigrosetosus NNG-2020 | reverse complement strand
GATCAGACTAGGCCACCACAAAATTCCTTTTCCATTGTTGCAATCTTTTAATTGTAAATGCATCTCGTGTACTTTTCTTCTTGTGTTGCACTTTCCAAACCCTATCGCTTTCACACGATAAGCACACACGTTATAAAGAATTGATGATAAACCACCCTGCAAACCACTTTTTAAAAAATCATTCTTCGGCAGATGAGTTTCTTTTTGTTTATATTTTTAATGTCGGAGGAAGATACATTTTTTGGCATGACCCAAGCAACCCGTTGTCGGCCGTTTGGCCGGGATCAGTCTGCTATAGGATGACACTCCTCCTTCCCATCAAATCATGTAGCATATAGTATCAACATTTTGAATAAAGCAAAGCCGATGAAACTAAAGTTGATTCAATGAAGCGTATGCAAAAAAGAAACATTTTACAACTATTACATTTTTTCGTTGATAATAATCATTATTATTTTTTCTGACATAATGCAAAATTGCCTCATTACCATCTATCGGAATATCAGGCAAAAAATCTACAGGAAGGGTAGGTTTTCATTAAATGTATCTACTAGAATGAAATGAGGCTTGCCTTGGCTAGATAAAAAACCAAAGCTGCTAAAAATTTGGTGATTAATGAGCTCATATTATCATCATATGTGGCAGAAATTCAAATATGTACGACACGAGCTTCCTTGAGTTTGAAACATACTGTGTAACTTTTTCCTATTTTGTTGAACATGTCGATATGAAAATCGAAACAATGAAAGTACAAACAAACCAAAGTAAATAATAATCCTTATCTAAATACTTTGCTTTCGTTTTTGCGTCACTGGTTGATGTAATGAATGAGTCAGAGAAAAATTTGCGTTTAACCATCAAATTCATTGTGAGTGAATAAAAAGAGCCCTAAAAATACAAAATGAACTCGGGTGACATTTTCCGAGTTGTAGAAGTGCGGTGGTTATTTTGGTGACACTATCTTGTTATTAGGGTGGCTGTTGTGGTGGCTTCTCTTATCATTGTGCATATAAACGACACTGCTAACAACTGCTTCAGGCGGCACAGCTTTTTTACGTAACAGATGACAATGTGTCTCATTCCAGTCATCATAAATGATCAAATTTTTATCATTTGTGTCATTTTGTGTGTGTGGAACGTGTGGCCCCTGCTTACTATTCCAGATTATCATCATTATCCAAAGAGAAATAATAAAAAAGGGGTCTTTGGGTGAATGTGTTTCTCCAAGCAGGAGGAACCCTCTCTAAAAAAACAGAGGCAAAGTCGGATTAAAGTATAAAAGAACAAAGAACTGTGGCACGGATTCATCCCCCATCTGCAGAATAAAAAATTGTGTTGGTCGTTCGACCGAATCTCATCGACCACAACGACCTCATTTCCATTCATTCCATTCCAAACAAAGATCCAAAGGGTGATGTGTGGCTTGGCACTGCTTTTTAGCTTTGCTTCTATTATTACATCTATAAAATTATTAGATTTTCTTTGAGGGAGAAACAGGAACGAGTAAAAATAACAAGCACGTTTGTGGGACTTTGTTTAAAGTTGTAGTAAGTTTGTTGCTTGCTAGTTTCAATGATGATCGGATTATTGTATTTTTTAGCTTCCTAGATCATTCATTATAGATACTTTCAATTCTTTTAAAAATCACAAATGACGTATTCACGCATGGGTGGCGTTCGTTGGCCCTGGTCTAGCTCTTCAAAAATAATAATATGCCTGTTTAGATTAAAATTTATTTTAATAATAAATCTTCCTTTAAAAAGTGTGAAATGGGATTAGGTATGTAATGTCGTTGAAATTTCAAGTGTGAGCGCATTACACGGACACTCAAATGTTGCAAGTTGGTTGGAAGCGAATCCAATTCCAGAATAAAAACACTGGAAATCTGTGCAAACAAATTTACCTGACTTATTTACTAGACTTGCTCAATAAAATAAAATGTCCACAAGGGGAAACAATCTTGTGGTAGAGTATAAAATTGAGTTAAACAGGGTAGTAAGGATAAGGAACTGCCTCAACAACGGCCCTCTTATAGTCAACGAATAGTTTGTTATTCCAAAGTGTTTGTATACACTTCAGCTTATACTCTACTCAGAGGAGTAGGGTGACAGAGGATGATGACTCTCCTGACTCCGTTTACAAACCACCACAATATCTCACCCTTTTTACCAATGAAATGCTTAAAGGAAAGTAGTTACGTAATTTGGTTGTGTTCACTCACTCAAATGAAAGATGTGCTTCAATCGTGTCAAAGAAGACCACTCCAAAACCAAGAGTAGGTACACAAACTCTACCAATGAAATGCTTAAAGGAAAGTAGTTACGTAATTTGGTTGTGTTCACTCACTCAAATGAAAGATGTGCTTCAATCGTGTCAAAGAAGACCACTCCAAAACCAAGAGTAGGTAAACAAACTCGATCTTACAAACAGTTGGGGGTGGATTAAGAATGAAGGCTCAAACAGTTTCTTGTTATTGCATATTTTTTGGAAATAACTACCACCACGTATATAGTTATGGGTTAAAGAAAAGACCACCACGCCTTTCTTCTTCAATTTCAACTAACGATAAGCGCAAGCTATTCAACAGAAACATTGTAAATGTGGAGAGAAACTAAAGTCCTGTGTTCTTAAGCGATTTTCAAATATTTTGACCCGTTTTGAAATATGATCTTTATGAGAAAAATGACTTTGCTCTTTTGCTCTATCTATGTATTCATGTATGTTTTGACAAATGGTTTTGTTGAGGTATTATTAAGAATGCGTGAAAAATTGGAAGAACTTTGTTGAATTGAAGACAACATTGGAGTTTTGAAAATATGAGCTAGTCATTTCCTAAATCTTTGTGATGGAAAAGAACGCAGAATTTGTTTTCAACTGTGAAAACCATTTAAATCTTTGCAGCAAGCAAGGTTACTAAATCAAAGAGAAATGACAGCCTTTTACCTCGTCCTCCTCCACCTCTTCGTTTCTCCTTTAAAACATCTAATCTCAATCTGTTTTTCTTTCCTTTGTCCGCTTTCCCTTCCTCTCTAGCAGTTCTAATTCCAGAATCTTACTGGAGCTTCCTGATTTGTTTCAGCAATGTTTTACAAAAGAGACAAAATATAATCCTTTTGTAAATATTTTATCTCCATTACATAGCGGCAAACCGATCAACTGAAGCATGCATTATCGGATTGAGCTTAATACTTGCACAAAACAAACTTCATTTACGTAACCCAAAAGATTAGGCGCTTTTATGGTGGTGATTTTGTGAATGCCATGTGAGAAGGTGAACTGTTTTCGTATTCAATAATAGAATGGGACATTTTTGAATGTAGCTTTTTAATAATAACATAGGCAAGAGCTTCCACAAAATGTTCCTAGTTGCAATAATATCGCCTTTCTAGTTGTTATCATCATCCACCTTCTCTCGTTTGTCGTTGTTTGCCACTCCATTCTTCTTCCAAGTCTTCTATTTATTATCCCGGCTTTTGGACTCGTGTTTGTGTCAAAATGATAATAATGATCTGTGCGTTGTATGCATACAAAATAAGCTCTTCTCTTCATTTGTTTGCGGCGGCGGCGGTAGTTGCTTTCCCCGTGATGGTGAATGCAGTGACAGGGTGACATTACGCTCAGCGATAAATGAAATAGAACTAGAAGGAAAAAAGAAAGAAAAGACAGAGAGGGTAGAAAATAAAAGACAATGGAGATGAAAGAGGGTTGTTTACTCCCATTTTTGGGATAACCAGAGCGGTAGTGATATTGGTACAGTGCAGTGGCGCAGCACTGACACAATTTGCCTACAAAAGTTTTACAAAACTTTTATCCCAGTTGTGACGTTCAACTCATTTTGGTAAAAAGAGGGAACAAAATGCAGATTTTTGTGGTTTTGGCTTTTTATTAAGAAGAGGGGTGGAAGGATGAGTGGAGGAGAAGGGTGCAAAAACAACTGCAAGTGCGCTCGAATTATAAAAAATGTTAGATTTTATGCTAACTGAAAAGGGAATCTCTAGCAGCAGCAGGGAATCCGAATGAAACAAGATCAGATTACTGGAGAATTTTTTTCTAGGTCGAATGTGTAAAAACCGCATGTTGAAGCAACCCTTGTCTTGTTGGAAATCTAATAAAATGTATGTGCCCTATTTGATTATGGGGTTTTGTGGTTGTCTCCACGTTTCCCCCTTTGTTTAAAGATTTCCCCTAAAATACGGCAAATGCATAGAAAAATGTAATTTTCACTCTTTTTTACCATTTTCATTACTGCACGCTTGTAGCCTCCAATCTATGTGAAAAGTAAAAAAAATTGGAAATATATCTGACATGGGATGCGTGTTTAAATTTCCGGAGATTTCCTTTTGTGGATGCTTTTTGGTGTGGTTCACTAGTTCAATGAATAGTAAATGATGAAAATGAATTGAGGTCGACTTTCAGACTTCATAATGGGATCCCAGAAGAGTGGAAATTGTCTCTGTCGCTCTGAATTTGACACAGTCATCTGATTGGAAATTGTAACAAAGGGCAAATATAATCGTAGCAGGATTAGCTTGACAAAAAATTGTTACATGGGAAGAACAAAACCGAGAAAGAAATGTTTTCGAATAAGTAATAAAAAGAATTTCCTCAAGTAGAAAGAGAAAAGCATGACCATACCAAATTGAAAGTATTCTCGCTCGTTTTAATAACTTTTTGATTAAAAATAGTCAAGAGTTGAAGAGAACAAAAAATATAAATCCTCCTTTTGTCATGGAGTGATCTTGGTCAGCCACAGAGTCAATGAGGTTGGATATTTAATAGATTACTGTTGAAATTAAGTAGATAGAAGAATACTCAAAGTTCATTTCATTATTTCCTCCTGAACAAAAGTCAATCTAATGAAAAAGTTTTTTTATTTTGTCTTCTTATTTTGGTAAATCCTCATTTTTAATAAAACAGTTGCATAAGGGGATTAAAATTCTCTTTATAATAAAAAGGATTATCACGAATATTGTTGCGGTGAGATTAACATTTAATTACATTTTTCATTCCCTATATTGCGGAAACTGCTTCTATATATTTGTAAGAGCATTTTTAATCAGCTTTAAGCTTTTGATCACTTTTGATCTTGATAAGTCAAGGCACAAGTTAAACATCGCTTTTGTCAATCCGCCATTAAAACTTCAATTTTTTCATGTGCTCGTTTTGATAACTTTTGAAATGTGACAAGACTCGTCACAATCAGTGTGCCTAGTTCCATCAACGCTGCAGAGACTTCCACTTGCCTGGCATTCCGAATTACATACAATGATAATTGACATTTTCAAGATTTTTATCTCGTTCATGTCTTTGCATATAATTCCCTTTACGAATCGATCTCCACTGTGGATCGTTGCAGCTCTTTGAATAATGCAATCACAAATCAAACGAGCCAAACCATTTCAATCCAGTAAAAGAGTCAATGGAATGAACACAAAGAGTGACAGTAAAAAGCAACAACTGCATACTTGATACAGTGATAGAAAGAAGATTCGAAACTTATAAAAACCATGCTTTTATAAGTGTATACAAGAAGAGAACAACTGCTTCTTCATCGTTTCATATCAACAAAGAGAAACATCATTGCAATATAAGCAGAGAGAAGATGCATACCAAGTGGGTTTGCTAACAATAGCCTTCATGAAAATGAAATTTACATTCTTCATCTTCAATCTTGCATTTTCTCAACAAGAAAGGAAGAGGTTGCCCAGCAGAGGACCAAGTGGAAAGGAAATGTTAACTTTTCACAGTTTTTGTTGTTGATTGAGAATAACATGGCACTATAAAAGGGTGCGATACTAGTCACCTCATTCAATTCCTTTAACAGTTTTGTATCATAATCAAAAATATTTTAATAGAAAATCAGGGACATGTATATAAAGTCCTGAGAAAACTCCTCTTTTCCTTTCTTAAGGCATCTGCTGTTTCTTTTTACTTCCATTATCATCGACATTATCGCTGTACAAAAGAAAGGTAAAAAGCCAAGTCAAAAATATGTTGTCTTTTTCATGCAGAAAATACTTTTGTGCAATGAAAGGATCGCGCGAGCCTCTTTTATTTATTGCTTGGTCTCTCCCCAAACACACACAAGAAAAAATAACATTTTTATTGTGATTTACTATCCTCATCATCATCATTATCAACAACAAACTCTGATTGTGGTGGCGGCAGGAGCAGAGGTGTTTCCCGTTCCTTTTCCGATCATCGTAGAGAATCATGTTTTTGGAGAAGGATGATGATGTGTGCAATGTTGTTCTTTTTTTGTGCCGTGTTATTTTCATATCAAATCAAACAAGGGAAAACTATTCAGTCATCTTTTTCATGCAGAAAATACTTTTGTGCAATGAAAGGATCGCGCGAGCCTCTTTTATTTATTGCTTGGTCTCTCCCCAAACACACACAAGAAATAACATTTTTATTGTGATTTACTATCCTCATCATCATCATTATCAACAACAACAAAAAACTCTGATTGTGGTGGCGGCAGGAGCGGAGGTGTTTCCCGTTCCTTTTCCGATCATCGTAGAGAATCATGTTTTTGGAGAAGGATGATGATGTGTGCAATGTTGTCTTGTTCTTTTTTTTCAGCCGTGTTATTTTCATATCAAATCAAACAAGGGAAAACTATTCAGTCATTCTTTTATTTTGCTGTCGGATACGACGGAAAATGAGCGAACGTTACACAATTTTTGTAACGTTGCAAGTTTGTTAAATGTCATGTCCTTTTTACCTTGTGCTTCCTCTTCTTTCCTTCTCCCTATCTCTTGATTTTCTTTTTTTCTGTCTGTCTTCTGAAGAAGGAGCAGCAGATGCAAAGATGGGTCTTGACTTTTTCTGTTGATTTGTTTGCTTGTTGAGTATTTATTTGTGGAGGCTTCCATGTTCCGGTGGTATTAACTATTATTTTAATTTCACTTCATCATAAAACGGAGGAATGCTTAAGGACGATTTGAAAATATGTATTTCTTTTTTATGACGATGATGGGATACTATCTATCAACCTTTTCTCCTTTTTAAGAAGTGAAAAATCCGCTACAAATTTGTATTGATATTTTACATCTATTCAATACATTCAAACGTGTTTTTGTATAAAATGTACTAGCAAAGTCGGCTTATTGTTGTACAGTAAATTTTCTTTTATGAGCCAAAACAAATATTGGATAATGACGTTATTTGTAAAGAAGTATATGAATGATACTGCTTACAAAGAAAAAGAAGAGGCAAAAAATACTTCAAATCGAAAACGTTAAACTCCTACAAGTTGCCGATACCTTTGCAATATTGCAGATTATTATGTCTGACCGAATGTCATTTTGACTTTTTTGATCGCGTGGTTCTTTCAATTGGTTTCGGCTTCTGAAGTAAGCTATAAGTGGGCTATAAGCGTGTGTTCCTGACTTTTGCAATGGGTTTATATTCTAATAGCAAAATCAATTGCGTAACAATGATGTACAAGTTCATCATAAAGATCAGATAGTTAGTTATAGGGATGACGGGGTAAATGAGCTTTCATCTTTGAACTTGAACTTGGTTTGTTTGGCGTGGCATAATTTCTGTTTATGGCTTGCACCATGCATTTTAAATGTATTTTTGCATAATAAGAATATTTATTTGTTTCTTTAAAAGCAGTTAAGGTCAGTCTAAAATGGTTTGCGTGATCAACCAACAACACATTTATTTCCTTTCCAATTTGTTCCTAGAACGAGAAGATACTTCATACCGCATAAAATCTAGTCAGTAGTAAAAATGAGTGAGGTAGGACAAGAGGTTGAGTCAAAAAATTTATTTTTTCTTGATTATAGCTAGTTCCTCTTAAGTTTATGAATAAAGGAAAAACCGATGCAATCCTACTCAGATCATTATTTTTATGACTAATTTTTTTCTTGTTGGACCATGAAGAAACTACACAAAAAACTAATAAAAGGATTCAAAGGGCAATGACATGCATGCGCTCACTCATATTGGCGGCAGTGGCACCAAATATACATACCTATATACCATATCGCCACCCCTCCACCTTTTCACTGTAAAAGGATGAGATTTGTTTTCATGTCAAATCGAATTCAAGTTTTAAAGGTGGCAACTAAAAACAGATAACTACAGTACAAAAAAATATCTGGGATGATGAGTACACCTCATTAAACCTTCTCATGTTATGATAACGACAGCTCCAAAACATGCTTTTCTTAAACAAGGCATGACACGAAAATAGGCTTATCTTATTTTCTTAAAACAAAAAGGTGTCAGTACAAATTACCCTGTAAACCTTTTACTGATGTTATTGTTGATGATGCCTACTTCTTCCTATTAAGCTAAAGTGCTTCCTTCTCTGCTTCTTATTTTCTAAATATCCGTTTGTTTCTGCCTTAAGTTGAAGGCGTGTCTCACTTCTCCCTCCTTTCTTTTCTCTCAATTCCTATTATTACGGCTATTTCACAGCTACCTCCTCCAAACAAACTTGAAATCTCTTCCTGATTGATTGAGATTAAAAATAATTTTCTTTTCCATGTGCTTTATAAGTGTTAAACTGAAGAATCATCTGCTTCTGTTATGATAAAAAAGCCTTCATATACATTGCAATTTTCTATTATTCTTTGGATAAATTAGAAGAAAATTCAAATCACCTTTTAACATTCCATTTCATACTCATCGTTACACTATCATTCTCTCCATTGCATTATGACGAGGAGAACACCGCCATCGTTGGCTTAATTTAAATTTCAAGATTCAATTCAAGTCGAACAGATAGATCGAGATCCAATCAACAAATCAAATCACATCCCATCACCATCACCTATTCACCACCGTCACTCAACTTCCAAAAAGTCATCAGGGCAGGGGCATCGCTTTTCATATCAGTTCTTCTGTGGATAGTAGCATCTTCTCTTCTTCTCTTCCTTTTTCTCTGATTTCTCCTGATAGCATCTATTTTACCTATCCTCTTTCTTCAAGTTAATTTACCAAACTTAAAATCACGTTCAAAAGAGCAATAAAAGGTTATTACACTGCATTAACAATATTTATTGCATATCATGATTACACAACACACTACAGGAGGACATCATCTTTAGATTTCAGTATAAAATGCATCATCGTCATCATCACATCACAAAAAGCCTTCTTTTCAATCTTTGAACTGACCGACCAACAAAGTCTCAAACAAAACTGTAGCCACTTGGCAAAGCTTTCTTTTTATACGCAAGTAAAAATTGATCAATTTTTTGCTGTATCTAATGCACGTACATTTTGCTTCATCAATGAAGCTGATAGTAAATAATAATAATGAAGGAACCACAAGAAAACTTTTTTTGTGGAATATCATGCAGTAATGGCTATTTAATCCATCGCATATTGATTAGATTCTTCCTAAACTATTCGACCAAAGATCAACTCAAGTATTTTTGAAAATTTCAAAGCGGTCATGGACCATATCCTGCTTCTTTTAAAAAAATTGCAATTTATGTGCATTTTCTAATTCATAATGAAATTAAGTTGCTCTACTTCCCTGTTTTATATTGTTGGGTTTTTTGTTTAAAAATTGGAATTAAAAAGAGTTCAAGGACAGTTCATATTACCAGAGGGTATAGATGACAAAAGTCAAGTGGCAATGCATAATGCAGCTGATCTTGGTAAACTAAATAATATGCAATATAATGATGACCGCAAATCATCCCATTTGCTTTTTATAATATTTCATCGTAAATATCTCTTTGTAAAAAAGCTACGATTTAATGGGATCAACGCGTGTCGAATCATCCAAAAGGTTAAAATTTTCATGATCTATAACAGTGAAGTTTTTAAAGGAAGACAAGCGTACTGAATATGATACTTTATGTTAGGTCGGAATCGAAAAATATTTTATGCTGAAGTAAAGAGAGTTTTTTTATTTTTCATTTTGTTAAGCCAAAGTGAAAAATGTTACTTTAAAGTATTTTTTCACGGTGCCACCCCACCTCCCAAACAAGAGATCAAACTAAACCTAGTTGATCTTTTTGTACTTTACGTGAGTATATTAATGCTTTTTATGTAATCTTACTTTCACACGGGGTTACTAGAGCAAACTACTTGACAATTTTCATAAGTGTGAGAAACCAGATTAGATTTTGATACAGTTTGGTTCAAGACAAAATATATTTTTCCTTTGCTTCCAAAAAAATCATATTCAATGTTTATATTCCTTCGTCCAGGTATTTCTTGTTCGAAAAAAATAAAAAAATAGATATTTTTGGATGAATTATTTAATATGATGATGAGCCATGGAAGATTACACATATCCTCTCTTCTCTCTGGTGATGATGGCTGTCATTATGAGATGATGGGTTTGAAAAGTTTTAAAAAGAGTCAAAAGTGAAAAAGCCCGGAGAGAGCAAAGAGCTAGGGGACAGGTGACTGATGAACAGGTGTCCTCCATTCTTGTCATAAAGAATATAAATATAATGATGATCTCTCTAGAAGAGGATACAGCAATGGTGTGGTGATGATATGACGCAGTGCATAGCAGTGGTTAATCACAATTATCTTCTTTCTTTAAATATCTTTTGTTATTTGGCATTCACTTATTCAGGATAAAAAGAGGTCTTCCTCCCAAAATATTTATAAAAAGCAGAAGCAGATATTTTTTCTTGGCAACCTGCTGGGCTATTATTATTTGTACAAAATGTAATAATGAGAGAGTCACTATGACGTGATGGGATTTAAAGAGGTAAGGATTTTTTCCTCTAGTTTGTACATGCTACATTCTTTCTCCAAGTGGTAATGACGTGTGAAGAATCACCTTGAAGAAAAAATTAATAGGAAAGAGTAGAGCTTTATCGTTAAAAAGTCCGTCCATGAAACTTACTTTTCTTTATCCATTTACTCTTCTTTACATTTATTTTACACATCAGGTTTGGCAAAATAGAGGACAATTTTAATAATTAGTTTGCTCCCCTGTGTAACTTTAATGATGAGGCTTTTCCGTTTCTTGTTGAGATTAACTTTTCAGTAGAAAGGTTGGATGTTGTTGAATTCCAGAAGCAGGATGAGATGAATAAAGGATCAAAAATTGTTTGTTTCATTGTCCATCGAGCGTACATATTAAGAAAACATAGCCTTTGGCACTCTGCTGACTTTTTAGTGGATGGTTGAAAAGAAACAAATCATAAATTGTATTGAATAGTGAATAATAATGGAATGGGTAATGACTGTGATGCATTATGCATGCATCCATCCATGCCTTCATTTTTCTATTTTATAATAAGACTAACTTTTTTTAAACTTGAGAAACAGCAGCTTCTGAACAGATCATCAGTTCATGAAGAAGCTTCCCACAGAAAGATGATCTTTGTAACTGGATGGCATGTTATGTTCTTTTATTGCGCGAGGTGTTTGTAGAATAATAGTAAACTCATTTTAAAATCTTTCTCTTTCTCAAGCTCCGATGTGATTCTTCTGTGCTCCTGGCTAAAAATAACAATGTAGAAGGTAATAAGATAAATAATGAATACTAAAAATAGTGCCCTCAGCAACTTTGGTTATGTTAACTGAAAAGGCTTTGTAAATGAAAACTCACTTCATTAGTTTTACAAGACATTACACAACCACCTATTGCCTCTTTGCGACGGCATGGTCACCAAAATTAATAATTGTAAATTATAGAGCGTATGGTGGTAAACGTGTGCTTCGCACTCAATTTGAATTTTAAATACAAGTATAATAGTGACACGATTTTTAAGAAGCTGCACTGGAGTTCTATTAATAAAGTCTCCATCATCCTCTTATCTTATGTTTTACTTTGCTATGACGGAAGGAAATGCTGATTTTCACTTTGGTTGAAGGTTACTCCTGGAGGAAAGAGGCGATTGAACGAGCGGGCTACATGTAGGTGGCTCGGTGGCGGTGGTGATGAATAGATAATATTGTTTGGTTATTCATCTAAATTTATTAGAGAGCATAACTTTTCCCTACAGGCAGAGAAGAGTTGTTGTATGAAGAGAATGGCAGCATCAGAACCTGATACTGATAAAGGTTGTGTTCTTTCTTTCATTGAAAGGGGTGAGGTTTTCAAGATTCGGTTGATTTTTAGAGAAAAGTATAGATATCAGTTTTCGCTTTGCCACACAACCTTCTTCAAAGAATGAAAAGAAAGATAACGTTTCAATTTTCTTTACAATGATGATGGTGACTGCATAATTTGTAATCATACACTGCCATGAAACATGATCGGACCAAGTCAAAGAAGAAAATAAGTTGAACAGAGATAAGGAGAAAGAGAAAACCAACATTTTCAATGCTGCTTTCTCTTCTTAAAACTAGCAGTTTCATTAAATGATAGTGTTAAAAGACGGCGGTAAGCATACCCAAGATCATTATAGCTGCTTCCCACAGAAAGAT
>JAHZNK010000621.1:0-11818 GCA_027744615.1 Lepidocyrtus cf. nigrosetosus NNG-2020 | reverse complement strand
TAATCAGTATAATAAAAAAGAAAGCAGCAAATTTTGCAGATATTGGTGTTGATTCAGTATTAATTAGTGTGCGTTATGTAATACTGATTGATAATCAAGAGGATTTCTATTACCTGGGAGTCACCACAAAGAGTTAAAAAAGGCGTAAGTATACGAGTAAAAAATAGCGGTTTTGCAAAGGATGTTGGTTGGAATTAAAATCGTAACTGTTTGCTTTCTTGATTTCGGATTTAGAAAAATGACCCAGATTTAATTTGTAATTATTTTTTCCTTAAACTAATTCGGAAAAGAACTTTTTTCTAATTTTATCAGTTATACAACACTACGCAACTATTCATATCACTTTAATACAAAACAGCAATTTTAAGTTTAAAATCTTTCTTTTCAAAATAGTCAAACGCAACAGGTAAGGCTCTTCCTGTCCCTCTGCTACACGTGGCTTCTGACAAGCCCAAAAAATGTTTAGTGTTTGTCGATCGTCTTCAATAAAGATGTGAGTAACCTTGAATTGCTTCTAAAAGCATCAAAATTCAAGTTTATAAATTTATTCAGTTTAAACTACAATGCCCTATCATGCAGTGTGTACTATGATGAACTCATAATGATCACTCATTGCCGCTCGCGTCATCGCCACAACTGACTATTACATAATGTATTAATGATAATTGCCAATATTTATTATGACAATATAATTTTTTAGCATGAATACAAAACGACTTGTAAAGATGTTTAAATCCCCGACAAACTTGTGGTGAGGCGACAACAGAGGAAAGCGCAGGAGTGTTACTAACTTAATGAGATGTTTATAACGGCTGTATGTGTTAATAATACCA
The DNA here is from genome assembly GCA_027744615.1 of Lepidocyrtus cf. nigrosetosus NNG-2020. Lineage (NCBI taxonomy): Eukaryota > Metazoa > Arthropoda > Collembola > Entomobryomorpha > Entomobryidae > Lepidocyrtus > Lepidocyrtus cf. nigrosetosus NNG-2020. The sequence goes on along the minus strand of JAHZNK010000621.1, from coordinate 10,985 downwards.
ACATCATCGTTGTAAAGAGAATAGTAAAATTATATAATAAGGTACTCGATACTCCTGTGTGTTAACACAACATTATCTTTGAATATTAATTTATTTCAATCAAATATAATACGCGTTGTGAATGAACGACCTATGGATTTGAGATGCTGGGAGTGTCACTAGAAGCAATGAGTCATGCTTTTTTATTTCATTATAGATAGAGATTGACTCATTGTTCATCACAGATTAGTTAAAATTAAACATTGACAGAACATTCTTGGCTTTTAAAATCACTTCACCTTCCTAGGAAGCACTTTAGATTAAAATCTAATGGTATACTTGGCATAATTATTTAACATTTTAACTTCAAACAAAGGCCAAGTAAATTAAACTTGTAGTTAATGAGTATTAGCAACATTTTTAATTAAATATTTTACCTTTTGTGCAGATTTGCAAAATCCAAGTGAAAGCTCAACTTCGAATCCGACTGCAGAGTGACCAAATAACCAACTGGATCATCATGAAGCATGTAAAAACAAAATTCTGTTTAGTTTCCTTTGACCTAGATTCCTGGTACATATCTGACACATAAAATCAGCAATAACGATCTGTTTTAGGGGCTTAGCATCTTTTCAGATAGTTTCATAGATACGTCTAATAAGTCTCACGAACTTTCATTTTCATATGAGTCAGTGGAAAGGAGCCAGGGAAGCGGGAGACGGGCGACGCAGTTTAACAGGAAAAGTATAAGCTTATGTGCTTAAAGGAAACGGAAACAAAACGCCGACGCCAGTGTAATGCATTTTCATGCAAAAACAAGTAGGTTGGGCTTGCAAATTTTCGTGGAATATTTCTGGTGAAAACACAACCTTTGGAAGAATTATGTATATACACCATGCAAATAACTCTTACTCGGAAGTGGAGCAAAGCAATAAGTCACTCTATCATCGTGTTAGATAAGTTTGAGAACTTTATTATCCAACTGTGTTTACAATACCACGCGTAAATGGCACCAGAATTATACGAACTTAGTCAATTTGTTCACTAGAGACTGATTTAACGATTACACATCATCAATCTCTCATTATTTACATTTAAACTAGGAAAATGGCTATTTATATGACAGGTATTAGCAAGATACTCCCATGACATGACGCTTCATATTTTTAGCAAAGCAATAAGTGGAAATTAATTAAATTTAGCAACACAGATTAGTTTAGATAAGATGGTAGATGTCCAACGTCAAAATATAACGAATATTATGACAATGATCCAAACAACCTTCACGCAGTGGTGGCAAATCCATTTCTATCCTGCGACAGTTGTTAGTATGAATAACAAAAGGATTTACGAGTAATAAGGAAGGATATGTGCAAATTGTTTAATATTTGATGAAACGTGAAGAAATTATATGTATGACCCTTCTCAGCAATAATTTGGCCTTATGACCAAAAATGGGGTATTCAAACTTGTACAAGTTGATTTGCAATATAAATATGATTATTTGTTTTTGATTGTTATCATCATCGGGTAAAAACTGTATGGTAATTAGAAGAAACTACATCATGTGATCAAACCTCAGACGCAGTAAGTTGGAGGAGGAGGAATGATTGAGGTAAATGATGCTTAAAAGTCAAGAGCGAATTCTTTGGAGCACCAAGGCAAAATATTTTTCAGATTTAAATCATGGGACATGCCTAATACAAGAAAAAAAGACGCTAGAAAATACGCATTGCATCACAAACGCTATCAGTTGTCCTTCTCTTGTACTTCCGTTGACAAAATAAAAATGTTTCGTTTTAAAAAAAAGCTACTGTGATGGCACTGCGGGTTGCATCCGAAGTAGCTTATTTATAACCGATAAAATCTGCAATAACGGTGAAAATAATGAACTGTTTGAACTTATACGTGCACTCAGCATTAAGAAAGTATATCGTATTTTTAGCAATATTGAAAAATTCCCTGGAATGAGTACGGGCTAAATGGAAAGATATCAATTACCACAAAGTCTATTCTTATCACGAAGTCTGATTTCCTTTTTATAATGGCACAAAATCATTAGTATTCGCTGCCAAAAAATTGCAAGTACATTATTATTCTCCTCTTCTTTTGCTAATGTCGCAATCATGCTTGTTTTCTTTTCGACAATATAAAAAGAGATCTCTTACTCGGCACAATCTTCTAATTTCTGCAAACTCTAGTAGGAGTAGGTATAGATGGATGATAGAAAAACGGAGACAATGCAGAGCAATTTTGGGGACAACGATGAATGTCACACACATCATTGTGAAGCTATTAGATATGAACCATGAATTTTACAGGGATATAGAATAATATTATATATCCTTATTATACTAAAGCAAAACTGACATTCGCCAAAATGTAAATGGGACACAGAAGAGTAAAAAAGTAGCAAAATGTTATTCCCACTTTTTGCAATATCCATACTCTCTGGCTTCTTAAAAAATGTTATTATAGGAGTGTTGTAATTATAGAAAGAAAAATGCATGTTGACTACGACGTAACATTTGATATGTACTCTGAAAATTCTCAACAAAAGATTAGATTATTTGTAGCAATATGCTCTATACTATAATTTTGAAAGTTGATGGGCTCATATGTAATTTAGTAAAAAATACTTTTTTTGTAAGGGTAGCTAGAAGTGGTGCTTAATTTGGCAGCGACATTTCTCATAAATTATATATCTTTTTAGTTCAGACGCTTCTTCTTTTTTATACATTAAATGACAACGCCGCTGTTTTCAGCAATAAAAGTTGAAAAATATAGTATTTTGTTCTCAAATGTGTTTTTATGATGAAAACGCTTTATATTTTCCCTATATTAATTTAACCTAAATCTAAAAAATAGGATAAGCTACAATTGCGGTAATGATAACTTTTTGTTGTAAATAGAGCACTTTTTATGAATATATTTGTGTTGAATTTGAATATATTTTTTGCAATCTCAAAACTACAGCTTAGAATCGTAATCTATACGATATAGCTGTTTTGTAATAAACAAAGCGTACATGAGCATATCAGCATAGTGCAAAAATTATGCATTTTTGAGACTCTCATCACATGTCATATAATATTATTCCCTCTGCTATAGGAACAATATGCCTTGTGCTGAGTGAGCTTCACTGTTACCTTAAATTTTCATGTGATATGCCCAAATCCAAAGGCAAATAAGGTGCTTTGCAAAAAGTGACGCGAAAAAATTAAATGCTAATCTCATTCATTCCTTACTATCAACAGCAGCCGCTCTATCAGTAAAAATATTAATTCGGTTGGTTGGAGCATGCAAAAAGGAAACTTCTATAGAAGTGTTTTGTTTCAAATATATATTAAAAAAGGAACACACCTTGAAGTTTTGTCTTTTTTGCATTATTTCCTAGAGATTTTTATGTGATCTCGTTACAAACATTTGAGTTGGGAAGCGGCACGATTAAGAGAATACAAATAGTGAGGATTTAGCTTTCTACGTAGAAACAGTGTCATTTTGCAGATTTTGCCATTACCTTCGCTTTAGCGGGAGGTGTTGAGGAAGCAAAAGGATTGAAAATATAATTTGATGTGACATTTTCCCTCCTATTCTAATAAGTCATGATGATATTCGTGAATATCACTACTTCCTTCTGCATGTTTGGCAAGCATTCATCTAAATAGAATTTTACTTTTGTTCAAAACCGATCTATGCGCTTGCACGGTGCCATTTTGCGGAGGAGATACACGAAAGAATGAAAACTCGGGTGTTTGTTGTGTACTGCCTTACATTTCGTTAGAAAATGGCAAGAGAGTTGTTGCCAAAAGTTAATCTGTGCGAAAATCATAACGATGAGAAAGATCCCTGAGGAAGGTTTCCTGTTTTTATTACCACAAAACAAGAAATTATTTATAGGAAGTGGTTCAGAAGTCAGCGGGAGAAAAATTAGCCACAAAGGAATAAAACCATTTTCGGAGAATTATTAATTTATAATGGAATAGTGTAAAGCAGAGCTTTCAGTGAAAACGTGAATCCAATTTTAAAAATGCTTTTATTTTTGCGACCTTCACTCATCTTTCAGCCTGAAAGATGCAGTGTTATAAACTGAAGGACGCCCGAAACCAGTTTAGTGACTTTAGCGGGGCATAAAATCATTTTCAGGATTCTAGTTTTTAAAAGGGATTTGTGCAGTTTTTAATATGTGTACGCGAAATAAAAATTGATATAATTGAAATTCATAAAATTTACAAAACTATCAAATTCAAGAAGTTGACTTTACAATTTTGATAAGAAAATTACATGGAGAAATAATGGTATTCTGTGAAGTTTGTCATATCGTAAAAACTATTGAGTGAGCTCATCCATGAAGAAAAAATGACGTTGACTTCCCTTCCATTCTACTTGGAAAATAAGAAGCTTACTAAAACAACTCTTACAAAAGAATAAATTCAGATGTGTAAGATCCAAATTTTCGCATCAGGGATTTGCATATCTTATTACAATCTTATCAAAAGATTTTAGTTGGACAACCGGAAAAAGAAGAGGAAGACTGAGCATCCGATGAAGGTTTTGTGTGACTGCTGGAGAAAGTCTGATACTTGCATTGCGTGCTACATGGCAAATTTGGAAGGTTTGTTTGTCTTAAAACAGAATTTATGTTGTTGTAAGACATGAATGTACCTAATTTGGCAGAATCAAGAAAAAAAACCTTGAGCATATTCTAGTTATTTTTACCAGAATCCACTGGACCTTGTTGTTAGCCTGCATTTGTAGTAAATTTTTAAAGAATTCTTTCATACGTATCTCGTCATCTTTTGGATAGACTTTTATAGTTTTCAGCTTTATTTCAATAACATTACTGCAGTAGAAATCAAGATGCGTTTTGGAAAATCCTTTTGAAAGTTGCGCATTGACAAAGAAAGAGCTTGTTTTTAATGGAAGATACAATTTTTTAAGCATATTTTTAAAGGTAGTCTGACTAATGTCTTTAACAACTAAAGATAATACAATCTCTATTTTCTCCCGACATCAGACATAGATAATCGTAACATTCTTTAATGGATTTGTTCACACCTTGTTGGTTAAATGTGAAGTGCTAGTGCAAGCTGTTTAAGGTAGTCTGACTAATGTCTTTAACAACTAAAGATAATACAATCTCTATTTTCTCCCGACATCAGACATAGATAATCGTAACATTCTTTAATGGATTTGTTCACACCTTGTTTTTTACACAAATGTGAAGTGCTAGTGCAAGCTGTTTTACTAGCTTATCTCATTACATAAGTAGGACTTCTGCATATTTTTCATCCATCAAAATATTTAATACGCATACGTTCAATCTCCTAATTTGTCATTTTACGTTTTATTTCCAAAGTAAACACTGCAATCATTGCTTTGGGTCATAATCACCAGCTTAAAAGAAAAGTCCTTGTACTTTATATATTTTTACACTTACGCGAATTGATAGGCAAATGTACCCAAATAGGATATTCGAAGAATTGGAATAATCAGAAAAGCCGACTTTACCAGAAAAGGCCGAAACAAGTAAAATAGTTTTGTGAGCAATCAAAAGCATGTTGCATAATGTCAAAACAGAAGCTAATAAAGTTTAAAGTTTTAATGACTACGTAAAAATCATTGAATAAACAAAGTATACATATTCTCTGCGTAAAAATAAGATAAATTGTAGTAAATTGTCACGTTCTTATTAGCTTTCTGCATTGTCTTTGATTTTAAAACATTTTCTTAATTTGGTAACTGGTAGTAGCGTCACTGCAAGTTGTAACGTTTTGGGAACTTTAACAAAGTGTGCAGGTGTAAAAACATTGCAGCGAGTTTATGCAACTTCACTTTACAACTAAAAATAGTGAGTAAACGAAATGTGCAAAGTACAAAGTAAAAATCGTCACTCATCCATGCAATTTAATTTTCATGCACTATTATACTTTGTCAGCTTCATACTTAAATTCATAATTTTACTTTAATCAAGCCCATATATTGACACGGTGAGTGCGCAAGCGAGCAAAGTTTAGTTTGAAAAATGTTACACTCGCGCATATTCTGATTATGATTAACGTTTTGGTTTAAAACTAAAAGTTAAGGACAAATTGAGCTGTGTATGAACAGTAACGAGCTAAAATTTATTAAATCCCAAGTACGTGCTGAAGTTTAGTTATTGTTGCACTTTTTTATTAAGGAAAACGTGCTCACTTACACATAAACAGTGTGAAATATTGGTTTAGGTAATGTCCTTTTTAATTTTTTGACAAGCTGCTGAATAATCATTTACCTTTTAAAGGTTGTGGTATTAAAGCGTAATTGGAAAGACAAACACGCGCCTGAACCAGAAAATTGATCATTTTCTTTAAATATTTCAAACACTTTGGTTAGCTTTTTACTCGTGCGTTACGTAATATAAAAAACTCTTTTTATTTTTGATTTTCTAAAAGTGAATTTTATTTTTGTGCAGATTGGAACCAAATCCATGCAATCGCAATGTCAGCCGAAGCCCAAAGAAGACTTGAGGAAGATTTAAGGTTTTTAGAGTCAATTAATGTCTGGCATCTTGTAAATATTCGAAATCCGTCACCTGCCATTTATGGATATGGAGACGGACTGGACGTTATTAGCCCGGCATCTCAACATGGAACCGCGTACTCCACAAATCCCTATCAAAGTCATCCACAGTACCAGTCTCATCATCCCCCTCCTCATCCAAACACTACGCAATTGTACTTACATCAAAATCAATACATTGCTCCTCCACCCGCCGTTGTATCCCCTGCCGTTGCAAGTTTAAACCATCAAAATGAAATGGTGCAGCTCTCCTCTCCTGGCTATGGAACATCCTTGCCTTATCCAGATTTAATTATTCAAGCAAGAGAGTTATCTCCACCACCTCCAACCTCTTATTTCCCTTCAAAACTTGGTGAACTTGACCATTCAAAAGCTTTTTTAACTGTGAATGGAAATAAAATCGAAGATGTGAAGAAATCCCCTCCAATTCTTAAAAAGAATTACGCAATTCAAAATGAAGGGCATTTCCCCGCAGTTCAAAATATTTTATTGGAAAATAATCCTCGACATCGGCAGCTACCGTGTCTTCAAAAAGAGCCTGATGATTACGATGCGGAAGTTTCTAACCACGTGAATAGTGAAGACGGTGTAGCATCCGATGATTCTAAAAAATCAGTGAAATTTTCTCCAGATACGGTTTTTGTGGAACGGGATATGAACTCACCGTTTTGGAAAGCATTTACAGAACGGCGGCGACAACGTAGGATAAACCGCCAGAGAAAGCAATTGAACGCCCAAATCGCCACGGCATCTTACCAACCCAGTTTGGTTGAAATTGTCAAGTCAGCATTTACAAGGTCTTCACCCAGCAAGGACACCAATGGGAACTGTACGAAAAGGAAGCAGACCAAAGGTGAAGTTCTAGTTTATGACAACAGTAGTCAAATTCCGGAGAGTTACACTGCTCAATACATTTACACTCCTCCTACAACGAAACGATCTAGTAAATTAATTCAAATGTTAACTTGTCAGTGCTGCACAGCCAACCATTCTTCCTAATTGCTTTTCTCATTTACCAAGAATTTTTCTCTTAAAACGTTCTTTTTTACAGTATTCTTATTGTTAATTACTGCATAGTAGATTGCGTACCTCTCGTTTTTTGTGCTTATAATTTTCCAATCAAGTTCCATTTTAAATGTCATTTTAAAAATGGCTCCAGCTGTGATCTGTAATAATGCTTCTGATACTTTAAAATGTAAGGAATTCTGTTTATAAAATAGACTTAAAATAGTTGTAACACGCAACATGAACGCACCTTTTAGTTTTTAATGCTTAGGGACTGAGAAAAATCACCACGGATGAGCGAATCAAGTATTTCGCACGTTATTAGAGTTTAATTGTTAACATGTATAAAAAACCAATCGTAATAAAGTCAGTGAAGCATTAAATAATTATGATTAATATTAAAATAATCTCTCTTGTTCAAGCCGGAAATGGATTTGCTGGTTCATAGCATTTGGATATTAGTATTTTCATATTCATTGAATTTTTAAGTAACAAGGAAAATATTTTATGGAGAGATAATTAGAGCTGCTGATGACATCCTGAAGATTCATTTAGATAGGGTTACTAACCCTTTAATTGCATTTTTATTTTGACTAAAAATTGGAAGTGGATTACAAGAAAATAGGAATAAAATATATACAATCAAGTAGAAAATAGTTATTTTGGCGTTTCATAAAATTAAATCAGTTATTAATACATTTAGATAAATGCACCATCATTATTCGCTTTACTGCTTACAAGTTTATATTTTCCTAACTAGATTATTTTTGGAACATTAACTTTGCAGATTTATGGCATCATATAACACCCAAGGAAGTTCCTTTGCTGATTGTCTACAGATTTTAAAGACTTATAATTACCTTAAAATATACTAAAAAATTAAAATGCAGAGTCAAGAAATGCAGTAAAACGTAATTACAGAATAAGCAAACAATACGATTGCATTTTTGCGTCATAATTACTTAACCTAGCTTGGAATTAATAAAGAAAAATTGCATTCAAATGCTTTGTAATACTTTTTGCATTTATGGGACGTTGTTAGCAGAGGATGAAGCACTACTTCTCCAGTCTTTGAATAAGAAAAATGTCGCTGCCGCGTAAACAACCGTGTTAAAAAGTCCAAATACCTGCAAATGAAGAGAATATTTAAGAAATTATGGTATAATGATAAGATAATCCTTTTTTTCCTTACAGCTGCAGCAGTTCCACTAGGAAAGTAATAACTTGAAACCCCAATAAACTGGGCTACCATTACAATGAAGTAAAAAGCAGTTGCTCCCGTTGTGTAGTAAAATTCCTAAGTTTTCATAAAAGATTAAAAAGATTTGTTTATCATGAGATGCGCATCTTTAACTCATTAATTGTGCATTTAGCTTGCTGGAACTTACCAATGTCAACCAAGGAATGCGCAAAACAAGTCCTTCACGAATGGCAAACAAATAAATAAGGATCCAGAATGATGTGATAAGGAATGCTATTACCACGACTAAACAGAAAGAAATGAGTTGCCCCCACTTTTGCAGGTGCACCACATGCCATGCAAATGATGCCAAGTATCTGGAAAAAATAAAACTTACAGATAAAAGCTTGAACAATTAAAAATCCATTAGTCCTTCCATTTCCGTCGTTATCTTTGCTATTGAGACGGTCCTTAATTGGTTTCATAAAACTTGAAAACAATACATTTCCGATCTCCTCAATTCCATTACGAAGCTCAAATCAATGTCAGAGTATCATATTTTATCAAGGTATTCTTTCAATGTTTGGCAGTTGAAATGTCACAAAAAAGTTGTAAACACGCATTGAGTTTCAAATTTCAGAACATTTTCAGTTTCCTTTAGAGACTTTTACAATTTTTAACATTGGATGACCCTAGAAACTTTCTTGGCTCTTTAATTACAATTTCTTAACCTTTCCCGTGTCCTTTTCCGAATAGTCAACATTGACCTTGCTCATTCATTTCAGAGAAGAATGTCAAAATCAAAAACTTCGATAGCATAAGAATACAAAGAAAACTTATTGTCCTTCTGTAATTGAGCCGTCGCATTGAACTATGCTATAAAATTTCAAAATTGATTAATCGAGATTTGGATCTGGCAGCTGAATTAAGAAATTCAAGTGCATTAACGCTACTTTTTATAAATAAAAAGCAAACATGAAGGTAATTCGGTTGTAAGATAACCTGCTCATGCTATATGCCACCTACAAAGACAAAAATTGTAATCTTCTATAAACAAAGAATGTGCCAGATAAAGATAAGACTCTGTATTATTTCGGAAAGTTCATAAGGATTTTATACAGAAAGTAAGGAAATTGTGTGAGACAGTTTGACTTAATTACAGTTCTTATAATAGAGCTTTTATTTGACATAATAAAACATTTTCGAACTGTTCCGTCATGGCAAAAAGTCAGCAGGCGTCAAGCCAATCTCTTTTGAAATCTCGATAAGAAGAAAATACTGTTGTTTCCCTATTTTATTGATACGGAATGTCATTTTCAGATGAGACTGAAATAAAAACAGCTTTTTCGAATCATCCCACCCTGCAAGTGATTTAAGAGTGGAAAAAATTTAAGTTTTGCAATTTACAATACTTAAAATAAGCAAGTTAATCTTTTCTTCAAATGCTAATCAAAGGATCTGGAGTATCAAAAGAGGAAAAACAGAATGCAACAGTGTAAAATCAAAGGTCATCAATCAGTCACAATTTGTCTTGCTGTGCCCCAATACACAAAAGTATTTAGCATGTAGAGCATTAATTAAATGTCAAGAATAAACATTTTGGCAGCCATTTTGCCTTCAATACTTGTTACTTTATCTAATTCACACAGAAATTAAGAAATAGAAATGTATGTAGCTGCATTAATTAAGTTACAAAATATTTAATGGGTAAACATACACAGCTATAATATGTATGTACACCACATGAAGTGTTTTTTTCTTTCGATTGTGAAATGAAAATGACTAAGATTAAACTAGCGAATCAACCGGATAAGATTATTTCAACATTTAAGATCAGATAAAGAGTCTAAATCCCCTTTCTCAATTATTTATGGGAATTTTCACTTTTAAAAATTATAGCCAGACATTAATCCGATTCTATTTCAGTGGATGAGCAAATCGGCTTTAAGTAATGCCGTTTTTTACATTTTGTATAAAAATTGAAAGTGTTTTGTATGCGTGTTCAACTTTTTTGCTTGATTGCGACCACAAAACAATAGGCTCTTAGTTTTCTTGTTTTTATTTTAAGGAAAAGTTGGCATTAATCTGCTTCAACTCAACCAAAACAATTAGTGGAAGGAATTGTCAAAATCGCAGACAATTCTAATTAAATTAAAAGAAGATATGAAATCATCAGTTTTCTTTTCCTCGTCATTGTCTTTTTTAATTCAGTGTTTTTAATTACATTTTTCAAGAAATTAACTTACAAACTCCACAATTT